>JAPKID020002481.1:0-13273 GCA_026931265.2 Tropidonophis doriae | reverse complement strand
GCCAGACAGGAGAAAATTTTATTCAAGATCCTATTAAGAGGGGCAGCTCTTAATAAGAACTACTTTGTTGCTAGAAGAGATAAGGAAGGCTTCTAGGTAGATTCCTGCAGCTTCCCATTACTGGAAATCAACTTTCAGAAGTACGAAATACAATAATTATTTAATGCATTAAGTCCCTGAGTTAGTTGATTCCACTTTGGACTAAATTTTTGCTTGGCTCTTATTTTTTTACAGGAAGTTTCTCAATATTATTAGTTATCATTGGTTATTTATCTCTAGACCAAAGATGGGGAGTAGTTAGCAAACGTTCTTTGAGCATCTAATTTTATATTGTAGTGATTTGGTTTAACTTGTTTTTGAACCAATAACATTACTTGTTATCTTCCTAATGTATAACTAAAACAAATTGCAAAATCAGTGAAGCATACATAACCTGTATATTTTAAAAATGAATCCCAAGATGCTTCTACCACCATCCTTCATGTTGCTTTTACTCCGTTTTGCCAATTAAAATAGATTTTTTTTCCTGTATGATTTTGTCGAAAACTGTAAATGTACATTTCTATCAATTAACAGAAATTGGAGGTAATTTAAAATGTGGTGTATTTGCTGTTGAAGAAATTATATTTCAGAAGCAAAAGGAAACTTCTTTTAAATGTACTTTTATAAAAGAGGTGAATGAGAATGAGTTTCCATTTAAAAATGCATGTTACATAGTATTTATCTCTTTTTGAGTGGGAGGGAGTCAGGGATATTTTTAAACTTCAACATAAAGTGATCAGGTTCATTCAAGATAAATACTTTGTGTGTGAAGTAAAGAGGGAATGATTTTCTAAAATTTACATGGCATTCGTCAGTTTATATTAGCGAGCCATTAAACTTTATAAATTTAAAACCAACACTGTAAATCATATTACAATAAACCTGTTTATAATATACTTTAGTTGTATGTCTGAAGTCTAGAAAACATTTTTGAGATGTATCACTTCAAATATGTGTGTATGTGTATATGTATGTGTGTATGAATAGAAGTATAGTTAGAGGAGTTCATCTAATCTTTAGAAGTTGCCTTTTGAGATTAGGGATTAAGGTAGGTAACTTCTTAATTAAATGGCCTGGTTAGTGACATGTAAACTTGGTGGTGGTATTCAAAAAATTCTAAGGTAAAAGAAGGCTAGTAATACACTTAAGTCTTCTAAAAATTAACTGGTCTCACCCCAGGAAATGAAACAATGATAGCGTTTGCAATCTAAATTATGTAACTTGATTAATCCTGTTCTCTTTTATTTTTTACTATAGGCAGATGCTCCTAATCCAGGACTTATTCCTGATGCAGATGCTGTAGGTGTAACGGTTGTCTTAATCACCTGCACTTACAGAGGCCAAGAGTTTATCAGAGTTGGGTATTATGTAAACAATGAATATACTGAAACAGAATTGAGGGAAAACCCTCCAGTAAAGCCAGACTTTTCTAAGGTAGGATATTATATACTGTGTAAATCCATCCAAATGTCCGTTTTTTAAAACTACACTAAACTAAAAGAGAATTAGCTAATCAACAATGCTTAAAAGCAAGCAACTAATAGGTAAAAATTAAGCAGCTTTTAGTCATCTATTAGTGATAATATTGTATTTTGTACCTCTGGGGCCATTCCTTCCTCCAGGATGGGCTGGGGGAATGTTGGTAGACCAGTGAGGATAGCCCCTCCCCCAAAATTTGGCCCTTGTCCCTTACATTATACTGTGATAAAGAAAAGAACTACTTGAGAAAGTGTTCCTCTAAGCTAGAGACTTACAAACTGTTCTGGGCACTGAGTATTCGAAGCATTCATCATTCAGTGAGTATCAGCATTCTGGACTTGGACCCACAGCCAGCAGGGAAAAGGCAGGCTGGTGGTATACATCTGTCAAAGGTGAGTGAGGGCTTGGTGTGCTGGTAGGATTGGAATTAAGATTCTAAATCCATTTGCCACAAATCCATCCTGGTTGGTTTAGAGTACAAGCGTCCTTAACAGGGAAAGTGCATTGGTGCAGAGTAATTGAAAGAAAACATACAGGAAATGACGTTGCAGGGCTACGGCACCAATCTTTTCTTACCTGCTCTTTAAAACTCTTCCAGATTTGTTTTAGGGGAAACCCAAATCAACCTTCCGGTTTCCTGCAAGCAGACCTAAGTGGCCTACCCTGTATTTATTCTGTGTGTGGAAGAAAGCATTTTCTTTTTGCTGTATGAACTTGTACCTAAACCAACAAGGATGGATTTGTGGCAAATGGAATTTAAATCTTAATTCTATTCACAAATGACAAACTTGTGCATAAATGCTGAAAGAAATCTCATCACTTCATCTTTAGTGTATTGGTAGACCTCACATAATGACCTTAAGTTTAATAATGTCTCAAAGTTATGATAGTTAAAGTTAAATGTGAGCTAAACATCAAGCCCTAGAACATAAATCAACCCGAGTTAGTCTAGGAATGTATGTAAATATCCATATGTTCCTTTGTAGAGTAAATATGGCTTTAGCCTAGTGACAGATGCTGCTTATTAACAGTTTATAGCAGAAAGCATGATAATAGAGCAGGTTCTAAGCCTGGCCATATCATTTCTGGGTAGGTTTAAAGGGGCTTCATTTTGAGAGGATTTTTTAAAATTCTTCACTGCAGGCCAGTCATAAATATTTCGTCCTTTTGCCTAGACTTGCTGTAAATTTAGTATTTCACTTTGCAGAATAAAAATCTCCCAACTCTTAAGTTACCCTTATTCAAAGGAAGAGTGTATTGGATGTACTATTTGGTATTATACAACGTAATATCTACAGGTAATCCTCCCATAGCAACCACTAGTTTAGCAATTGTTTGAACTTACAGTCCCATCCAACACATGGTACTTAAGACCAGTCCTTGAAGTTCTGCTCATTGCAATGACTCCAAGGCCTTGTGATCCCAAGGTCTCATGATCGCCATTAGTGGCCCTCTTTGCCAGCTTCCTACAAGCAATGTTAATGGGGAAACTTGCAAGAGGTCCCGCAAATGGGGATTATGTGATATCCTCACTTATCTGCTCACTGTGTTCATAAAGCTCTTTCATCATTAATTGAACGGATACAGGGAGTGTGAATTCCTACTGGGAAAAAATGTTAACCTGTTTATTTTTGTAGATCTGAATCACAAATTTAACCTTCAGTGAAAACAAGGGGAAGGGGGCGGGGAGATGACACACTGTTGCCAACTGTTTGGCATTGTTTTTAAAGAAAAAGGGGGTTGTTTCTCTGCTACCCACAGCCACTGCTATCTTATCGAAGAGCATAAACCTGTTTTGAATAGTCTGCCTTTTGATGTTTAAATGGCTATATTATTTTTCTCAACCTTGACCTTTCTCTTTCCTGGTTTATATTGTGCACATCATTTGATACAAAAGAAAGTCTGCATTTTCTAAGACATTTATCTCTCTGTTTCCTAGCTCCAGAGGAATATTTTGGCATCTAATCCCAGGGTCACAAGATTCCATATTAATTGGGAGGACAACACTGAAAAACTGACAGATGCCGAGAGCAGTAACCCAAACCTTCAGTCACTCCTTTCTACAGATGCCCTGCCTTCGGCCTCCAAAGGGTGGCCAACATCTGAAAACTCTCTAAATGTCATGCTGGAATCTCATATGGACTGCATGTGACCTTCTGCGCTATGTTGTATGTTGAGCTCTAAACACACACAGTACACAGAACACAACCATCACGGAAACTTTTTCTTTGGAATTAAATATTAAACAAATGTGAAAATTGTTTAAAGAACACACACCCTGTAGAAAGTTTATAAGGAAAAGTATTTGAGTGGATGTATAAATAAAACTATTTTTAAGTAACTCCCTGAGGTTTTTTTTTTAAAATCTAGTGTTAGAGATGCAAACTAGGCATAGGCAGGGATGATAACGTTTACGTGTTTTTAGTTGTAAATTATAGGTGGGCTTTAGTGAAGCCTGTATAAGCTTAGCTTGAATGCAATGGGATTTTTATGCTTTATAAGCTCTGAGAGTGAATTGTGTGCATAGTGGGCAGAGTTGGCCCAAACGAAAGGTGGCAGCTACCTTCAATCTACAGATGTTAAGATTCATATGAGACCAGTCTAAAGCAAGTTAATATCACTCTCATCAGTGGCAGTAGTGTTATATGCAGGCTACCAAAGGGTGCTATTGCACACTTGTCAGATTATGACAACCACAAATGAAAGAAAAGAATGGTGGTGATTGGTGCAGTAGTTTCTGAGATTAGTGGATTTGAACAACTCAGTTACATTTTTATTTATATAGATTCCAAAAAAAGTTGCAATGCATGTTATATGTTTTCTAGGTGAATATTCTTAGAGGTGACAAGGCCAAAGAGAAGTTAAGGTTCAAAATGTGTACATATGATACTGTATCTGAAGCTCGGAATTCCGTACGTATCACTGGGTCTGCAATACATCTCATGATTTTCCATACAACTTACTCTACTATAAAGTTTAGCAATGTGAAAAGGGAAGTGCCATATAACTTCTTCTCTCGCCACTATTGGAATTCAGCAACCAACTACTAAGAATAAAATTGATATATGAAGGTGGCTGTGCAAAGTAAGGTGATGGAAAGAGAATGAATTTTGGTTTTGATGTGGAAATAAGATTTAACGATTTAAGTAGGAATTTTAAAGATGTGAAAATGTTACTATGAATGTGAGCATTTTGAGTATATATATTAATTTCTTATCCATATGCAGATCTGAATATGTTTCCCTAAAACTCAAATGTGGCTCTTAATCTAAGAATGTGTGCACTTCTGCAATAGAAAGCTGACATAAAATAATTACACACACACACACAATTGTTCCACAACACCCTGTTAGGGCCCCAATTAAGGGAGGAGACATACTGTTTCCTTTTCTGCCTTTCAGCTCATCACCAGAGACCATCTAGACAAAAAGCCATGAGTTCCGTTGTGTGATTTTTTTAAATATGTGTGTTAGTTTTATGAGCTGATGGATAAATAAATCAGAGAGACTGGTATAGATCTATTTCGAGCTTTTTAGCTCTCATCAGCTAGCCATATCCTTCGAATCCCAGTAAGAGTATGGCTAGCTAATTCTTTCTGAGCAGCAGTACATTTCCAGTGTCTCCTAATTTCTGCTGCTTGAATCCCATCCCTTTTACTTTGGAGAACTTGGCCTTGGATATATCTACCCATTATTCTGCCCCTGAGGGCTGCAGAGGCAGGATGATGATACTTTGATGTTTCTCCCATCGTTCTTGTATTTGGGTTTTTAAAATATGCTAAGATGTGTGAACACATTTATCAGAGAAAAACTGTGCCGTTGTTAACTCAGGGTTGCTGAACTGCAAAATTGAAGGCACTGTCAAAAAGAAGCTAGAGTACATGGGTTGCTCTCTCTTATTTAGAAATGGAAGTTCTCTTCCTGAGCTACCAAATAGTGCTATAATGATTATGAACAGAATCACTCGTTAATTACAAACTAACTTGAAGATGCATTATTGGATGGGGTATATCTGCCATGCATTACAATTCAAGGAGCATCCTTTGTCTGTCATCTGCCTCCCCGAACATAAATCACTGAAATAAGAACAGTTTTCTTCTGCATGGGGAAAAAAACTGCCTTGAGCTGCACTTTTGCCTGCCATCAGCACCGGCTTCTTTCTCTATCATAGCATTTGCAGCCAACCATGGAACAAAAGATGACATATTAGATCACAGGAATATCTGGGCTTGCTGAATGTGGAGGAAGCTAGGCAAGGGTTTTGGAGATCTAGCAACATCATTTGGGTTGGTAAAAAAGTGGACCAGTGAACTACTGGTGGGGGCATGAACCACAGCAGGAAGAAATGTGATCAGGGACAACAGTGAGACAAGCAAATTGCCTGTACTAGTCTAAAATTTTCAGCAGAAGCTACATATTAGTGGAGAATTTGGAAATTTGGCTCTTAGCAATAGCCCGTAGACTTACAGTATATATCGCTTCAGGGTTTTACAGCCCTCTATAAGTGGTTTACAGAGTGAGCATATTGTCCCCAAGAATTTGGGTCCTCATTTTACCGGCCTTGGAAGGATGGAAGGCTGAGTCAACCTTGAGCCTGGTGAGATTCAAACTGCCAAATTGCAGTCAGCAGAAGTAACATGCAGTACTTCATTCTAATCACTGCGCCACTGAGGCCTTTACCCATTTTCTAAAAATTGGTATCTATGTGGTGTTATTTACCTGCACTAGTAGATCCAATTCCTGCTGTAAGTACAGATCGTGGAGTAATCTTTGCTGCATATTTCAGAAATTGAGATTTACCAGTACCAGGGTCTCCAACCAATAAAAGATGTGATTCACCTGGAGATAGAGTAAAGAAGGCCAAGTTTTCTACAGACCAAATTTTAGAATTGTATTGAAGAAATATAAAATGCAGAAATCTAAGCCCATATGTAGTTTATAATTTATAGCGAAACCATGGAAGTTTTTTTAAATGAATCACTTTTTCTTCTTCATGCAGAACACTCTTACCGAACACTAATATGTACCTTTTTAATTTAATTAATTTAATTTGATTGTAATATGGGAAACGGTAAATGTAAAACTGTGATTAAAATGACTGAATTGTCCATCCTTTTGATACTTTGCAAAAACATTTGCTGACAATCATTTCTAAATGGCAAGGTGCAAAAACAAACAAATGAGTTGACAAAAACAACTCTTATTCAGAACAGAACCTTAATTTCCAAAAAGCCATTCTGGATATTCTACACCTATACAGAAATATATCATTATTTCAAAGATAAATTTTTAAAATTTCAATGATATCACAATAATGATACCATTATTACAAAGATAAGTTTTTAAATTTAAATGTATATGTTTATAGGCATATAAACAAAACCCTTTCAGGAACATTCCCACAATCAAGAGGCAGATGTGTACCTTTTTGTAAGCATTAATTTAGGCATTCAATATCAAAGGAAGAAAATAAAATAAAAATTGGCCAAAAGTTTATCATAACCAATTTAAACAAACACTCTAGTTTGAGATAAAAAAGCTGCTGCTTTGAGTAAGGATGGTTGAAACTAATTAATATTTTCTGTTTGAATATTATTTGAATATATCATTAACTTTAAATTAGTGATAAAAATGTATAGTCTTACATTTAACAGCTACTGTATTTTTCGGAGTACAAGATGCACCTTTTTGCTTCAGAAAAGAGGCTGAAAATCTGAGTGCGTCTTATACACCGAATACAGCATATTTTTTTCTCCTCCCGAAGCCCCGCCTCTTCACCAAAATGGCTGTGCATAGCCTTATGGAGGCTTTTCAAGAGCTTCTGGGGGCTGGGGAGGGCAGAAATGACAGAAAAACTGTTTTTTGCCCCCTCCCTCCCCAGCAACACTCTATAAGCTTCCTAAAGGCAATGCATGCAATTTTTTGACAAAAAACAGGCCCGTTTTTGCAAAAAACTGGCCGTTTTAAGGAGGTTTCCAAAGGGAAACCCCCCCTCCCCCACTTTGGAAAACTCTTTAGTTAGAGTGGTTGATGAGAATTATATTGATCAAGTGCTGTACCAGCAGAAACAAAATTAGGTGCTGCAGATTGTCAGCAATTTCCTTCTCCAACACATGGATAAATACACCTGGGGACATCTACCTACCTACTCTCTCTCTCTCCCCACCGCTACCTACCTATCTTATTTCTCTCTATATATCCCTTTATATACCTAGCTAACTATTCACTCTCCCTACCTATCTATTTCTCTCTCTTCCTATCCCTCTATCTACCTACCTTCTTTAAAAAAAAAAAAGCCTCTTCAAAACCTTGGTGCGTCTTATACTCTGAAAAATACGATAAATACTCTAAAAGTTTTCAAACAAATGGGACATTGTCCTATGGAATAGTATATTTAAATTCAAACTATCTTATGTATCTTAAGTATTATGTCCAGAAGAATTCTTGTTGAGCACTTTCTTATGTTTCAGACCTTTCAAAACTGCTTGCATTTTTAAAAGATACTTTTGTTAATTTAAGGGGAGAAACTTATGTATTAAGACATCACAAACAGTTTTATTTTTTTAAGATGTAAAGATATTTTGGATTTCATTATAAATTAAATTCAGACTATGGCATCAACTATGCCTAAAATATTGTTCACATTAAACATATACATAGGCATAACAACAACAATTTTTCAACAATGATATTTATAGTTATTTGAAATGCAAAAATTTGCTTTGGGTAAAGTAAGGTGCAATATTAAACAAGAGACGCAAATTCTGTTAAGGCAAAAAAGGAAGGCAACATATGCATTTTGTATGTATATTCATTTTATAATAAAGCATACTTTAGTTCTAGAAATTGTAAAATATATGTATATTCCATCTTTTTAATCTTGATTCTGCCTGTAAGCATTATTATGTTGACTTGTTCTTTCTATGCCTTGTAAAAACATGAAATAGAATCCTTAACCTATTTAGTTCCCCAAGAAAGTACACAACAAAGAAAACCAGTCTAATCTAAATTTAAAAATATTTTTCAGGCCAATGCCTAACAACAAGAGAGAGAAAGAAAAGAGTTCTATTACAATGTGGGAATTAAGAAGATAGAAAATATTGTATACCAACCTCTAACTCGAGTGCCAGTATTATCTGTTCTCTGTACCCCTCCTGCGAGCACCATAGCTACAGCCAATTTCACAAGATATAATCCAAAAATCTGAGGACACAAGCTTGCTAAAATTTCATTCCTTCCTGCAAAGTATGAAGAGTCATAGATTAATATACTGATCTTTCTCTTTCTCTGACATACATACAATTCCACCTATCATTCTATTTATTACTCTGTCCTTGGTTTAAACTGAAAAATGATCAGTAAATTCTCTTTTGACTTGATTTCCAGTGATCTTGGTGATTTTTTGAACATCTATATAATTTTCAAGGCAAAATTGCCATTGTTTCCTTCTACAACTTTTCAGTTTCTCAATCTAGACAATACTGTAATCTGAGGTATCCCATCCAAGTACTAACCATGCCTAATTCATTTTAGCATTTATATAGATGGTTTAAAAATCACTGGTGTTTCCTTAAATTTCATTTTGACTCAGTAATAGTAAAAATAAACTGATAGATCCAATGTTTTTTATTGGATAATTTGAAAGAGATAACGGGTGAAAGTGTTTTTTCTTTAAATTTATTCACTGATGTATTGAATCATCATTTCCAGATGTTTAGAATGACAACTCCCATCATTCCTAACCACATTTTACCTTAACTTGATCTAATGAACTGCATTTCAGTGAGGTGGGCAGCATAGAAATGTAATAATAATGAAAAGTAGTTGAAAACATCTTGCAGATAACACATTGGGTAAAGCTTTAATATTCTAAAAGGGTAGAATCAAGGATTCTAAGAAAGATTCCAGAGATTATTATTGGTCCTTAAGAGTTCTACTCCAGGTGCAGAATTGTTACATCAACAAAAGCTTCCTTTCTTCATTTAATTGGGAAAAGGCACATAATGGAATAGGTATCTCCAGTGAAATAAACTGGAACTTTTACAACAACTCTACATACAATTTAGGAAGATACATAGAATTCTGGGTGGAAGAAATATATAAAAATGTATTGATCATAGACACAAATGCCAGCGTCTGTCTTCTGTTTCTTTGATCACAACTATGAAAAAGTAATAAACAAGGCTATTTGCATTCTATCTATGCTCAAGCTAGCATCTCAATTCCACAATAGCAGTACATGGTACAGCATCTTCTCCCAGTCTAAGGCATTCCAAGACTACAATTTCCATAATTCCTGGCTAGTGCAACTAATAAAGGGAGCTGCAGTTCAATGAATCTATAGCGTGTTAAAATGGAAAAGGCTGTTGTTTGACATCTCTTTATACATCAACCCAATCACACATAGCATGGTTAAAATTTAAGATGCCATGCTTTAAGCTATTTAAAGCTAATTTAAGCGACCATTTTTATTATTCTTGTTCCTTTTTCTCATATAATTTAATTATTATCTATGAAGCTCCCCATCAGATTTGAGAGAGCATGGAATACCATTTGATTATTAAGGATAAAATTGGTCCATTTCAAAAGCAAGCTGTCAGTACAAATGTTTTTCTTTTCCCCCAAACCTGCTAAAGGGTCATTCCTGTGTCTTTCCCAAAAATCTTTAAATTCTTTGCGAACGTCCTCATCAATTGTGATGCCCATAATTTGCTCATTGTTGACTTGAATATAATTGGCCTTCAAAACAATCTCTACATCACATCGGGAATCCTGGTGAAAAGGCTTCCATCTTTGCATCACTATTCCATAAACTGTAATGTCATCACCTAAGGGAGACAAAAAAACCCCAAACAAACAAACACCAAGAACGGTCATAAAAATTTGGCACACATTAGTATAGAAGCTTTGCCTATTTGTAATGTACATGTCATGTTGTTTCATTGCTATTATTATAATTATACTGATGTTACAATGTGAAATGCCGTTGTCTTAAGTCAAAACATCAACTTATGTAATTATTGGCATTTGGGAACATAATGATCTCATATATCATGCTAAGCCCTGTATTAATTTAGCACATTATTGTTTACTCTAACTGGCTATAGTTTTGTAGACAATCCAGGATTCTAAAGGAATTCAAAAACTTTTTGAGTGAAAGTGCTAAGCTGTTCACCATATATGCTACTTCTCACAAAAGACAGGAATCCTTCCAAAAGGGTTAGAAAAAAGGTGAACATAACTCAAATCTTTAAAAGGAGATAGAGAAGGAATCAAGGAAAGTAATTACTTTGAAACCTGTTTTGAAAGAACTGAAGGAGTGCCTTCTCTTACATGTACCTACCCAGACCTTACTATCTTCTGAGGTGTCTCTCCACACCAAAGGAGGTGAAGTGGATGTTTATAAGGTGGACAGCCTTTTCTGTGGTAGCACTATATTTCCCAGAGAATCTAAATTCATCCCAATGTTAGCAAGCTACCATCACCTTTTAATTATATTTGGTGATGGCCAGCTTGCCTAAGTTGTGTAATGCCTTTTGTATTTTATTTTATTGGATATGTTTTAACACAAATTGTATTTTCTCTCTTTGGGGGTGTGTGTGCTTATTGTAAATCCAGAGAACTCTGGCTATTGTTGAAAAAATTAATTGCAGGAAAATGTTAACAAGAAAGTAAGCACATAGAAGAATCTACAATCCATCCCTCCCTCCACGCATTTGCATGCAATTAAATTTTTATTTTCTTTTAAATCTATATTAAAACATAGAAAATAAAGAATGGGAACTGGGAACAGTATTTTGAATACATCGGCCCAAGTTCTGTGAAAAGGTGTTAGTATAGAAGAGCGTATATTGCAATTCCTCCATTATTGAAGAATAGTTTTTTGAGACTCGGAAACTTTAAACACCAATCATCATATAATTTGAAGTTTTGACTTAAGACAACGGCATTTCATGTTATGCAATCAATAAAATTTTAACAACAATGAAACAACATGACATGTACATTACTAGTAGACAAGAACACATTTAAAATGTTAATTTGAATTATTCATTAAGTATGAATGCCTAAAAATGAAGTTATTTTCCAAAAGAATCTGTCATAGAGCTCACCAGATTTGCAACCATCAACTAAATCATCTTCAAGGACCACCATCATAGAACGAGGAATATTTCCAACAGAAAGCCTTTGAACCTGGACAACATAAAATGTATTTATTTTATTGTAAGCTTAGCAAATGCTTACAAGTTTCAAGGACTACAACTAAATTTATGGATGTTACCAGATGAGAACCAGTGGCCAACTGTATTGGCTATGAGTCCAATTTTACAGAAGGTATGATGAACTAGAAATAAATAGTGATCAAGCTGTGGGTATTCAGACAAGCAATTGTTTAGAAATCTGCTTTCATTTGATCTAAATTTCCATTAGAGTCTATCTTATATAAGTTTCTTCAGAAGCAGATTCCAATGTTGGTCTGTGACTGTAATAAAAATTGAGTGACTGATTCAGAAACAGATTCCCTTGTGTTTACACTCCAGTTAGAAGAATGCTTGCCCTCTGAGAGAATAACCAGAATGGAATCCTTTCACCTTATACTCAAATAAATCTGTTTTAAAAGTTTTGGGTCCCCCAAAGTATATTTATGGGATACAAGAATATAGCAAAAGGAGAACAAAAAGTGCCCTAGATGTGACTCTACACTTCCATCAGCTAAGTTCCCTATGAAACATTTCTTCACATAATGGAAAAGGCAACAGTAACATGGAAAAAGGATCTTACATGGCTTCTACCATTTACCCAGTAAATCCCTCAAGAAATGTACAGCCAACCAAATCTGTGTGAACACTTTTCTTTACAACCTGCTCTTGAATCTTTATCTCTTGATAGTCTTTGCATCTACTGGGAGCACAGGATGTTCCAGAGAGACAAGTGAACTTTGAGGAGGTGCAACCTTCTTTCCCAGGGCAGGTTGATGGACGACAGAAGGCATAATATTGTTCAAAGTCAGCCTTGACCACAAAAATGTGCTTGCATTTGTTGCACATGTAATCCCGCTCAAATTCCAGAACTTTCACTAGGCTGGTCCGAATAACAGTGCCAGTGACTGACAAGAAATGCCCTACATCTTTAGTCTTTGGGATGTGTTCTCTCGTTAGTTCTGGGCACACAGGTAAACCTGGTGAAACAACAATCAAACAACAAAGATAAATTATTTCATTGGAAGTTTCCACTAACTCTTAATTTTGATTTAGCAACTTGGCCTCAGGAATTCTTGGTTCACACATTTCATTTAAGTGTGGATGGGACCAAGCACTTTCTTTGGATAACATGCTAAGACTTAAACAATCATTTAGAACTAAAGAGGCTGGCTATATATAGCATGCTGAGCTAAAACCAAATGAACAAAATAATAGATTTGTATAATCTGTAAGATCAATGTCTAAACAGATGTTGAAGAAGTTTGCTGATCATTTTTTATGTATCCCTTATTTAAGGATATATTTGTCAAAAATTATAGAAACGCCACTTAACAATAATTTAGTTTTCCTATCTACCGTATTTTCCGGCGTATAAGATGACCGGCATATAAGACGACCCCCTAATTTTACAGTTAAAAAATACTTTAGGCCTATATTCGCCGTATAAGACTACCCCCCACTTCCGAGACAACATCAGTTCTTTTTTTAATTAATTTTTTAATGAATGACATTTTTCGAACATGCTGCCTCTCGCCTCTCCGCTCTGTTTCT
>JAPKID020002480.1:0-13277 GCA_026931265.2 Tropidonophis doriae | reverse complement strand
TTCTTCATATGTTTTAGTCTCCAGTCCCCTAATCATCTTTGTTGCTCTTCTCTGCACTCTTTCTAGAGTCTCCACATATTTTCTACATCGTGGCGACCAAAACTGAATGCAGTATTAATCTGTTTCATAAAGATCAAACATATTAAATCTCTATTTTTCTACTTCAGGTTTTTTCTCATGGTGCACAAATGAATTAAAGACCATGGATGAAAAAGGTAGACATAAAAATAAATAACAGACTATGGATAAAAACTTTAAAAAATCAGGTTCTTTATTAAAATGATCAGTATTCCAACCCATTCCTAGCAATCAGATGACAAAAGTAATCAGGACCAACACCATAGTGTGTGTGTGTGTGTGTGTGTGTGTGTGTGTGAGTTATATGTAAAGATAAAAGCTAAAGGAGGAAAAAATAAGAAATTAAATACCTAAATTATTCTCAGTCTCTGAGTTATATGAATTTACTGTGGACAGTTTTATAGCATAGAAACTAGCCATGTTTCAAATATTCGTTGAAAGATGCCTTCTGACATTCTTCACATGCAAAGGAGAATAAAGAAAGTCATAATTTGCAGTAATATATAACCTTATTGCTTTCCTCAATTTTCAGTGCACCTCCTAAAGTTCTGAATTATATTACAGATTCACAATTTATTTATTTATGTAATTAATACATCTTTTTCTAAAAGTACAGCAATGTTTGTGGTTCTGCTAATAAATTATTTGCTATACCTGCTCAATCTTGTGTAGGTGATCTTTTTTCCAATTGGAGTCAAAACTTTCTGCATCCCTTCAACATAAAGATGAAAATGATACTTCTTTTATGAAGCTAAATCTACTTTGCACAGTTTCCTAGCCTTGTTTTGGAACACAGTTGCATTTCCTACTGAACAAATTTACACACGCATTGGATTCAATTCAAATTAAGTTTGATGTGCTTAGGTTCATGTTTAGGTTCCATTGAAATCAATGGAAGATCAAGACTCAAGTGGCTTAACTCCCAAAGTTTTAACTGGGTATTGTGGTAATTATAAGTGGGTATATAATTATAGCATTAAACTTGAAGCCAGCTCCTAGTTATTTGAGGAAAGGTAGATTGTCAGGTTCATGTCCAGAGATGAGATAATGAGAAATTTGGAAACGAACTTCCGCTTGACCTGTTGGGCCTGTTTTTCGTCCTCCCCAAGCTCTGGAGGCTTTCTAGAAGCCTGGGAAGGTGAAAATGGCCTCCCCTGGCCCTCTGGAAGGCCAAAAATCTTGTGCATGCCAGAGCTGAGGGCTGCCCTGCTAGCAAATATGGCTATGCATGCCACCTGTGGCACACGTGCCATAGGTTCGCCATCACGGTTCTAGGGTGTGGCTACACTGAACCTGTTCTCCCCTGCCCCATCCAACTGAGATCCCTCTCTGAGAAAGCCAACGTTCTTCCTTACTGCTTCTCCAGGTGTGCCTTCCATCACATCAATGCCCACTAAAGTTATAATGCATACAGTAATTTATCTAAAAATATGATATAAAGCACAAAGCCTAACTATTAAATATAATTTTTTCCAAATGATGCCTAACAACAGAATTTTAGGTTACTTCTACATAAGGATTTAGCATGAATTGAAAAAATATGTCAGTTTTTTCATTTTAAGTAACCTAAATCCTTCTTTTTACAATGGTGAAGCTCTATTGAGGTTGCTTGAGTCCATTTCTCTGTTGGAGGATTTTTGTGTCTCCCATTGGCTGAATCTTTAAAAGGAACCGTGGCTTAATTTAATAAGGACAGACAACAGTTCTGTCAATTTCCTGCTTCTGTTTTTCAGGAGACCAACAAATGTGAAAAGAGCCAGGCTGCTGAGATTTTTAAAAGTTTGTTCTTAAAGTGAGCTTTAATAAAAGGAGTTGTATCCACAAGTGTCCTTCCAATGAGCTCCATGACTTAATCACTAAAAAGCATGCATTCCAGGTAAAACATATTGCTCCATGTTGGCTGCAAGTACAGCCTTCAAGTAGGATTTTATAGTTGGTGAGAAAAAGTGTCATGAATCTTGCCACAAGAAATGTTCACAACTGTCCATAGTATGTTCAATAAAGGAAGACTTATTTAGCTAAATATCTGTTTACAGATGCTGAGATCAATGCACACAATGTATACTGAAAATAATGGATAGTTTAATTAATTTACTTTCTTATATGGAAGAATTTGCTTGTTTATTTTTATATGAAAGGATTTGTTTGTTCGTTTCTACTTACTTTTCAATGACAATAGGTTGGGCGGGGCACTAATTGTACTCAGGCATTTTTTTATCAACTTGAGGGAGAGTATTGATTGGTTCATTCGGAGGTCAACATGAGTGAAAATTCAAGCTTGAGAAGTTGAAGTGGTATATGGAATTGTCCTTATTAAAAAGAATTGAATAGAGATTTAGAAGAGGTTCATAGAAAGTAATTAATGATGCTAACAAAATAGTATTGATTTCTGTGGGTTCCAAGCAAGTGTAATTACATCTGGAGCCAATTGTTTATAGTTTCCTTTCACTTAGACCTTTAAAATTGATCCCAGTAGCTGTATTTTTGCCAGTTACAGATTTAGAAATTGCTGAGTAAATTCTTACGATTTTTCAATTAACGGGAATCAAAATCCTATTGTTTAAATAGCTTTTGTAGTTTGTTTAGCATATAGTCATACTAAATAAACTACCATTTTAATCCAAACAATTACAAAACTCTTCAAAAAAAACTCCATAAAGTATTAGAAGTAGCTTTAATTATTAAGCAACGTGTAGCTTATTTGTGTGCATGTATACTTAAAAAAAATTCTATTTATTTGAGTAAGGTGTCCTTTAAGAACAAAGCATAGATTGTATCACACCGTATTTTTCTGAGTCTAAGATGTTCAAAAGTATAAGACGCACCTAGCTTTTGGGGAGGAAAGCAAGAAAAACAAATCTTCCTCTGCCTTTAGCCTGATTAGCACAAGAAAAAAAATCTGCCTTTGCCTCCTTGCAGCAAACAGCCAGTTTCAGTTTATCCTGATTAGTACAAGGGGAAAAAATCTGCCTCTGCTTCCCAGCAATTTGCCTCCTTGCAGCAAACAGCGTGTTTCAGTTTCAGCACAACCTGATTAGCACAAGCAGCTGATTGTTGGTTGGATCATCCTCTCAACTCCACTAATTTTTAGTGGATCATCTGTTTCAGGCTGCAGGGATTGCCGTAGCCTATTACCACCTCCACCTGCCCCATTTTCAGCCTCCACATCCCGTTTTCAGCCTCCACATGCCCCGTTTTCAGCCTCTGCGCATCCCATTTTCTGATCCCCAGGCAGTGGGGATCAGAAGGGGCAGAAAATAGGGTGTGCGAAGACCAAAAATGAGGTGTGCAGGGGTGGCAATAGGTAATGGCAATTCCTGCAGCCTGAAGCAGCTAATGGTTGGGAACCTGATCCAACCAACAATGAGCTGCTTGTGCTAACCAAGCTGTGCTGAAACTGAAACACGCTGCTTGCTGCAAGGAGGCAAATTGCTGGGAGGCAGAAGCCAAAGGGTGGGGGCAGGTGGGTGGAAGGAACTATATTTGGTGTATAAGACACACCCTAATTTTCACCCTCTTTTGGGGGTGTGCATTTTATACTCCGAAAAATATGGTATCTTAATTTAACCTTTTTTCCTTCGTGCTATGTACTACAGTATTATCAATGCATAAATCACATTTCTATAATTTCTAGGTTGTAAAGTGTTCTTATGAATCATCAGATTTCTGTAGATACAAATGAAGTTTATAAATAATAGAGTAACTAACAGAAGAATGCCACTCTACAAAGCTAAAATCTATACATTGTCATAAATCATAATTGTCTAAAATCTTGTTAATACCTGATGAATGATTCAACCTTTATCATTATTAGCAGCAGCCAAATTACATTACTTAAAATTTTCTAAGAATTTGACTGGTTCCTTTTAAGCTAAATTTTCCCAATCCAAGCTTTCTATATTTGCTGCTGGCTATTGGCCAGCGTATCTGAAAATGTAGGAGTTTTAGTTCAGTGTATCCAGTTTGCGCCAGATTGAAGAAGGAGGGATTATAAGAATATATCTAGCTGTCACATGCTTCTAACCTCCTTCTTGAGATAATTGTTAACATCTTTAGCATTTTTGCTTTTTTTCTATTGTTTTCAGCTTTGCTTTTTATTTTATATCAGCACTATTTTTGCTATCCATGGAGAAACTATTATTAGAGATTATCATTATTTCATGGGCTTCTCCATCCATTTGTATATGACTTATGCTAATCTATACAGTTCAGAATACTGCAAGAAAGCAGAATAATTGTTCCTCCAAGTGTTGTTGAATTATCTTTTCCAGCAACTTCAATCAGTGTAAGCAACTGAGGAGAGTGCTAGGAGTCATAACAGCTAGAAATCCAAGTGTTGTAATAACACCTGCAAGTTCCTCACCTTTGATATCAATTGAACAATGACTATCCAGAGTTTAGTCAGCAAATTGTTCAATCAATATTTGGTATGCAAAATATTTAAGATTAGATTAACTAATTTTAAAAACTAGATGATTGTTTTATTCCAAAAGTTGCAGCAATTATTAACCTGGCTGATCCATTTTGCAATTTCTGTACAACTATTTTTACATATTCAAATTTATTGTTCTCCTAACTCCAATATACTTTTTCAGCAGTAACTCCTTACAGAATATGTTGTAAGTAGCCAAGAATTAATGCCACTGCAACTAAAATGATAAATCATATTTATCCATTTGGGGCACCTTTTTTATTCTGCAAGAATTCTCCTTTTGGTATATTTCCATTCATTAGCATGGACTGAAATATGTTGTTTTTTGTTGCTGTTTCAAGATGACAGAGTATTTCCACAATTTTCTTTTGGGATATGTTACCTCTGAACATTTAGGATCATTGCAAAACAGTTTTTAGAAACATGTTTGAACAACAAAATGTATTAAAGTGTGTGGCATGTTTTTTTAAACTAATTGGTGTTGGAATTTGGGTCTGTGTGAAGGTTCTTTGCACAGGTTGCTGTGGTTTTAGCTGATGTGATACTTTTGTCATATACATTTTTTAAAGAAAATATTGCACCTGCACCTGCACCTCTAAAGTTATGATCTTCCACAAGCCATCTGTTAAAAGGAGATAGATCTGGGACAGGGGTGGGTTCCGGCTGTCACTACTGCTGGTTCACTCAGGGATGTGCCTCACGCACTTTGCACGCATGCACAGCTGCTGCGCAGAAGCCAAAAACAAGATGGCCTATGGCGCTGCCAAGAGAACCAGTTTGGGGTTGTGGCAGGCCTGGGTCATTGCCGGTTCCAGTGACCCAAGCCGCCAAGTTACTATTGGTTCGGCCAAACCGGTAGGAACCCACCTCTGATCTGGAAATGTAGCAAATTTTTTAATTATTTGCACCATGGCTAGTTATACAGTATGTAGTTTTGACAAAATAGAAAATGAGAGAGCTTGTTTTATTTATTTTAAGAAAATCAAATATGAAATTATTTACAAGTTTTTATTCCCTACATCAATTCAGTCAAAAAAAGGTTGGGCAAAAATGTGGATTTCTAAAACCCAGAGATGAGATATATCATATTATTATAGAACATGGAGTAGGCTGGGAGCACATTTTGACAGGAGGCAGATAATGGTTGGGTTGTGTCCATCGTGTCAAGCCATAGGGTAGCTTGGTTTTGTTTTACTGTGTAAATTCAGCTGTTGTAGCTTGTAAACCATAGATATATATATATATAGCCTTCTAGTTAAATCTTTATCAATATATAATCTTGGAATATGAAGGTTGCTAAATACGTTGCAGCAGCCTATAATTTGGCAGTTACCATCTGGGAGGCTCTACTAACATCCAGGGGGCACTCTCTTGAGGATGAGTAGATGTGAGGTCTTTTAGTGTCTAAGAATTAGTGGAGTTCTCAATGCTGATTGTTCTCAGGGACTTCAGCCTGCCTACCTGCCTTGGCATAGGGTGTGGAGGCAGCTCAGGAAATCACAGTGCCCAACACTTCTCCCAGATTACATTGGTTCAACACATGTTGAAGGCCACACATCGGATCGGTGTTTTGTGTCAGGGCTACTGCAATATGATTTAAAGCTTGAGATACTATCTGTCCCTTGTCATGGTCAGATCAGTCTACAGACCTATCAGCAAAGGGGGTCTATTTAGTCAATGCACCCCATGTGCTTAATGGCAGCATCTGGTTTCCAGAAGTGCTTGAGAAGTTTCCCAAGCTGGTAATAGGCAGTTCTGCCAAGGATTAATTTGCTGGAATGGGGAGGTAGTAATAATCTTGGGCAAAATTGTATTTGAATGATGTCTCCCAGCCTATGAACCTAAGGGAACTCTTTGCTTTCCTTAGGTGCTCCAGGAAATGAAGCAAACCAAGAGATGTCTAGAAGCCCTTGGCATAAAATGAGCACCCATATGGCTACCCCATATTTGAGCTTATGCCATGGTAATAAGGGCAGCAAAACATTGCTATTTGTCCACTCATTGCATCACAGACGCGGTCCAGTGCCCTTTTCAAAGTGACTTGTATTCTTCTGGGTAAGGACAGGCTGGAAGACCATCTAAGGAGTCTTTGTGAGAAATTTTCCAGACATCTGGAGGACAAAGATAAAAAAAGCATTTGTTCTGCCCTTGCTAGACAACTTCTTTCTTTCTTTTGCTTATTGACAACAGAGTTTTACTTTAGCTTTGATTTAGCCACTGTTTTATTTTTGAGTTCTAATTTTAGCTTTCAGCATGCTTTAGCCATTTTGTCTTGGGAAAAGGGGGAACTACAGTAAGAATAAATTCTTTTTAATTTGTGGGAATACCAGCACAGAGGGAGAGGACTGCATTTACAGAATACTGTGTGGGTCTCATTGTCCAAATACATTAAAAGAAGGCATTTGTTGTTGGTTTTCTTCCCTCGATGGCTTTTCTGTAATATTAATTATGTGTTTGTTACAGCCTCTTAAGGGGAAATTAGACCTCTTAAAAAGAAATTAGACCTTTGAACTTTAAAAAGTGTAAAGTTTTATAGGATTATCTGTCTGATCTTCCTCATTTATTATTTATTTGATTCTGGATTGACTTCTTATGTAAGCATTGTTCTTTCATGTTCATTATAAAAAGATCTCCCACTCATAAACACAGAAGGTCCAGACTTCACTAGATTAAAAGAATGTCTTTCAATCCAAACAGTCTTCTTTTGTAGATTTAAAATCGGCTGACGGATATTTAATGAACAGAGGTTTTGCCTATTATGTAAAAATGTAGGAACATTTAAAGTTATTTCTGAACTAGTTTATAGAATTTAAAGTCCTTTTTACTGCTTTAAAAATAATGACAGAAAAAGAAAAAAAACCACAAAAATCCATACATTGTTAGATATAGCTGTGTGTGTGTGTGTGTGTAAATGTGAAAAATAAAGCCCAAAAAATAAAATGGAAAGTATGCCATATTGTTAACTGTAACAGTGAACAGTTACAGTTCTATATTTAATTATCTAATGCTGATATTATGCAAGGATAACTATATTTATTTCTAATACTGTTATATAACTATTATGCTTTTTTTAACCTTTAGTGACACTATCAATTAATCACAAACTAAACATCCATTTTATTGCCTGTACAGTTTCCAGTAGAAACCATTGAGAGTTTTTTATTTTTCATTTTGTTCTAAAAATTCAGTATCTCTGTAGCAATTACGATTGCCTGCAAGGTGAAAATCATAGAGCTTTTTACCTTGCTTTCATGACCCACTATATGAATCATAATTGTGCCTTTTGTTGTTTCAAATTACTTTTCAATTTTTCTTTTAGCTGCAGAGTATCATTCTTCGACTGGGTGCCTTTAATCCTGGTCTATATTTTCCTTTCCTGCTTATGTAATTTTTGCACTGGGTAAAGTAACCCTGTCTTGTTAACCCTGGAATATACATTCATATGAACAAGTGCTGAAATGCTTCAGTTACTTGAGAATTCGAACTGGGAGGAAAAAGGCTAGTTTTTAAGTTCAGAATTATTCTCCATAGTTGATGGAGATAGCATCCATGGATGAGTTAACTTTTTCTAGTATCCAATCCGACTGAGTCTACAATCTGTAATGTCACGCCTCCTCTGGTAGTTCCTCCTAGCTTTTAGATTCAGTCTATCCTTGGACTGGATGTGTTTCTTCTCCTCTCCTCAGAGTTTTTTATTTATTTTAGCAATTAGGGATTTTTAGCAATTAGGCACTTCTATTACTATTCAGACTGCTCCCTTTTAACATAGGGTGAGCAGTCTATCTAGTGAGCAGTGCTTCTCCCTGCCTTGCTGGTTGTCTACAGAGGCACTGGGTCTCAGTGACGACGAGCAGTGCCCACGAGTTCTCTCCAGAACACTGCCAGGTTGCAAGCGGGACACAATCCCCAAGAGCCAGGGGGCAGCACTTGTACTGCCCACGAGTGCTCATTCCGAGGCCTCAACCTTTTGCTTCCACATTTGGCCACCATTTTCATCAGCGAGGATGTCGGTGCCATCTGGAGGGCCCTCATCCGCTGGTGCTCAAACCACATCGTCCCCATTGCAGCCTGCATCTCTCAAGTGCTGGAATTCCTAAAACATGACCTTGACAGCAGCCTCTCTCCTAATACTCTTAGGAGACAAGTGGCAGCCCTCTCTTCAGTCCTTACCTGCCAATCCTCTGAAACTCTGGCCAACCGTCTGTTAGTTTGACCATTTCTCAGGGGCGCCTCCAACCACCATAGATAGATACCCAACCTAGGACTTGTCCAAGGTGCTGGATGATATCCCATGGGCTCCATTCGAGCAATACATGCAATACCTCTCACTCAAGGTGGCATTCCTGGTGGCCATCAGATTGGCCAGGTGAATTTCAGAGATGACCGCCTTGTTGGTGAGACATGACCTCTGTGCCTTCCATTCGGACAGGGTCGTATTGCGGCTTGACCGGTCATCTGTCCCGAAGATCGATTCAAGATTTCATAGGGCACAGGAACTGGTACTGCCAAATTTTTGCCCAAACCCGCAACACCAACTGGAACAGAACTGCACACCCTAGATGTCCAATAGGCTCTCCACATCTACATCAGGAGAACCTCTACTATACAACACTCGGAGGCCTTATTCATGTCATTTCAGTCGGCCACCTTGGGCACGCCGTCTTCGCTCAGGCATTGGATCAAGCATGCATCGCAAAATCTTATGAGGCTCAAGCATTGCCTCCCCCCATGGCACATCATCGCCCACTCTACCAGGAGGGTGGCCACTACAGCGGCATGGGCAACACAGGTTTTTATAGAAGAGGTCTGTTGTGCAGCCACCTGGACCTCTCAGTCTGTTTTTATCCACCATTATAAGTTGGACAGATACGCATCGGCAGAGGCTGCCTTTGGGCAGCAGGTGTTGCAACAGGTGCACATGTCTTCAGGGACCCCGACCCAGACAATTTCCCTCCTGTAAGGACAGTCTAGGCTTTGGTATGTCCCATTATGGATGCTATATCCACCAGCTATGGCGAATGGCTGTTGGTCTTAACTGAGATGCCGGTTCTCAGGGCGGTAGAGATAGAATCCAGACCCACCTTGTTAGTAATCTGGTCCTAGGAATAAGGTGCGAGGAGAGGAGAAGATAGATAGATAGATAGATAGATAGATAGATAGATAGATAGATAGATAGATAGATAGATAGATAGATAGATAGATATCAGTCTACAATACCACCTTCATCAAAAGTTGGGAGGAGCTACCAGAGGAGGTGTGACATTACAGATCATAGACTCAATCCGATTGGATACTAGACAGAGTTAACCCATTCCTGGATTGGAGGGGGGGGTGAATAGGTGGATGGACAAATGGAGGAACTGTGAGCTGGAGAAGTGCCGAGTAAATATGAACATGGGTCTTCTTTAGATAGCTGTAGATAACTTAATCTTTGCCTGGTTATGAATGATAATTCTCAATTAAGTTGTCCTAGGTATTCTTCTCTTGACATAAAAAAATCAACTAGCGTTTCATCCAGAAGTAAATGTTTCTGACTCAACTTCCTTCTGTTCTTTGAAAGAAAAAAAATACCATTCTTATGTTGTTGCATCATATGTTCCTTTGCTCCTTTTAGAAAAGAATCTTAGCAATTTCATTTAGTGTAACTAATTTATTAGTTCAAAACCTTTATAAAATATTTCCCTTGAAGGTTTTTCAATGGGAAGAAGGCTTCAAAAAAGCATAATAGGATCTTATCTTTTATTTCATAAAAAGAATATAAGTTGAAAGAAAATGTTTCCTGGTACAGCAGACTGATCTGTGTATAAATTATGCCAAAGAAATACGAATGTATAAATTACTGTTACATGGATTTTCTTATAGCATTAACACTGAACATTATTCCAATATACTACTAGAAAGTAATTGCTAATAATGTAAATATAATTCATTTAAATTCTAACGAAGTGTCATTATTATAAGAAAGAACAACATTTAAATAAATGGTTATGGTATAATTTGAAGTATCATTGGGTGTGTGTGAAAGAGTCGGTTTGGAAGTAGATCAAAAGGGTCTTTTAAATATTTCAATACATCTGTTAAAGTTTACATTGTATCCATTGAAGGCTTAATCACATAGTACTTCAGCATAAATTATTTAATAACAAGTCATTTCTACTTTTTCATCTACTGTATGTGATTATTAAATATGTTGATATTAAAATATCCAGAAAACAAGAAGGGTAAGACTATATTCCAGATATACTATATTTCAAGACAGGGTTCTTTTTCTGTCATTTTTCTATATATAGTAACCCATGTCAAAAAATTTATATAGTTACCCATGTCAAAAAATAAGAGATTCTGGGTGGCATATAACAAAAAACATTGAATACTATATTGGCTTTTGAGCTAAGTTGTCCCATAAGAGGATGGTCTGTGCCAGGGGATCTAGGACAACTTGCCACGGCCAACTCTTCCTGACTAACTCACCACAGGACAATCCACTGAGAACAATTCAATGCTGTATTAATTGTTTCATACAGATACTTTTATTATTAGTAATTATGTTTTCATCAAAATGATTTTAAATGTTATATTTCTTAGTTGACTTTTTATTTTATTATTTACTGGCCATGGATCTCAAGAAATTAATTTAATTTCTGTATTTGTTGAATTGTCCTGCAGTGAGTTGGCCACAGCAAGTTGTCCCATGGCAAGTTGGTTGCAGCAAGTTGGCCATGCCAAATTGTCCCATTCTGTATGCCAGTCTTTCTCCATCCTAGGTATTCTTCTGATATCTAGGTTTTACTTCCCATAAGTCTCAACAACTGCTTTCTTGGCTGGAGAATTCTGAAGGATGTCGAGTTTAACCAAGCAATTTCATCATACAGCTTTAATTTTTACCTTTATATCCCATCTTCAGGAGCTCTAAGCAGCTTATATAGAAATCTCCCTTCATTTTATTCCCAGAACAAAAATCCTATGAGCTAAGTTGGACTAAGAGAGAGTTACTGATCCATTGTATCCCAAGGACCTGAAGACCTGGCTTCACCACATGACCTGGAACTCCAATGCACCATTCTAGAGGTGGCTGTTGAATTAGAAAAGACCCCAACTCTCCCTGTTTGCTTTATGTTCCCCTCCTCCCAGTCTTTTAACAGTATTTATTATTGATTTTATTTATTATTTTAAATTATACTGGTTTAATGTTGGTAAGCCATCCAAAATAGTCTCTGACAAGATGGATGACACATAAATATAATAAATAAAATAAATTAATATAGACAAAGCTTGCTAGCTTGTGAAGTGTGGTCTCTGAATAAGAATGTGACAGAACAATTTCCAATACTTAGTAAGTCCATTAACAGTTATCTCTTTGTCCTGACACATATAGGGGTAAATGATACCGTAAAGAATACAGCCATATCATTACAGATATTGTACATCTAGAAGGAGATGTCAAACCCATGAGTGCTGATGCATTCTTATCTATCTAGTCTATGGAAGAAAACCAGAAAAGGAAAAACACTAAGTTAGTTATTGGCTATAGTAATGTAGCATTGATGGTTTCCAGGATTATAGTCTGAGGTATGCAAATGAGGAGCTGTTGGCAGGTAAAAATATGTTTGCCCAAACCAGGCTAAGATTGATAAGGAGGGCTTTATCCTGAATTCTTTGAGGAGATAACAGTGAAGACCTAGAAGTAAGAACCTCAGATAAATAGGTGTGCCGTGTGTTGTAAAAAGCGAGAGAGCTACTGAAATAAGGCTTCTTAAACCACCAAACGACAAATCAGAGAGAATTAACTTCATGGTCTTTATTGTCTATACACTAATGGTCATCATAGGAGAAATAAAACAAGATGAGGTTGAGCTATACGTACAGAAGAACAAATATGATTTAAGAGGTATAACAGAACTGGTAGGGATGATTCCCATAGAGCAAGTGGAAACAGAAGCAATAGAAAGTTCAGGACATTGCAGTGTGTGTTAGAAGTAGGTGTTCCTGCTCAGTAATCCAAACAAATACACTTGGCAGTGTAGTGGAAAGCATCTGCATTTTGATGGAATTGGGTGGTTTTAAAAAAAAATTTGCACTTACACTCAGTTTTTTCCCTAAAAATACTTAAAAGGTAGTGCTGCTCATGGCTTCCTTGTAGGTGTCAAATGTTTCCCATTCAAGATAATAAGAGATCTTATTTGGTAGAATAAGATAAGTTTGGTAGAACTGAACAAGAGAGTTCAGTTGAATTCAATAAAAAGGGAAGCATTTCTGGCAGATGGGTCAGTAGATGCCCGGTATTCTCCGCAAAATCCATTTGTTGTCTAAGTGGTTGTGCTCTTGTGGCGCCTACTTTAATTAAGTCTCTAACAGGATTTCCATTATAAGCCATGTTTTAAGAGTTTTATTGCTCAGCTGTAACATGTTGCTCCAGGCAGACTGTCTCAGCCTAACACATTTTTTCAAATTTTAAGGAGGACAAAAAAACCTTAAAAAGTTAGAGAAAGGGAGCTTTACAGTTTGTCTTTCTTTAGTACCATACAACCTGTTGTTTTTATGTTCTGAAACAGAGGGGCGTGATTGAAAGATTGTCAGTTGATATGTGGGGTTTAAAATTTATATACATAAATGTAATGTATATTGAGTGATGTATATTGAGTCATTTATATACATAAATGTAATGTATATCTGAGGGGCCCTTGGTGCTCTCTGAGCTTGGTTGTTTTTTTACAGACATTTCATTACCAAAACTAGATAACATTATCAATGCAAATGATACACTCCA
>JAPKID020002479.1:0-13279 GCA_026931265.2 Tropidonophis doriae | reverse complement strand
AAATAATAAGAGAGATTGGACTTGAGAAATCCCCAGTAAATGTTATGACTAAGTTGTAAATGTGACCCAGGATTTTCATGATCCAAAGCTCATACTTTTGCCATACTCATCTGGATAGCTTTACTCCAAATGGACCTTCTCTATCTTTTCTCTTCTAGGGTGATTATGTGCACAAGTCTGTGTTCATCATTTTTTTCCAAGGTGACCAGCTGAAAAACAGAGTCAAGAAGATCTGTGAAGGGTAAGCAAACCAGAATAAGAAGACTGTTGCTTTTGATTTCCAACTCTTGTGATTCATTTTACATTATTTTCTAACCTTCCCATTCATTTACATGTACAACGTATGGCTGGTTGGAGGGAGGCCCAGGATATTAATCTCATGATCAAGTTATTATTATTAGTAGTAGTATTTATATTGAATCACTTCTGTGTGCCTTTCAGATTCCGGGCTTCTTTGTACCCCTGTCCAGAAACTCCACAGGAAAGGAAGGAAATGGCTGCTGGAGTCAACACAAGGATTGATGATCTTCTGATGGTATAATAAAGATAGGATAAGACAGGAAGAGACAGTTCTTGATGTTTTTATACTGTCTTTATTTCTGAATAAAGACTATTTCTGAATAGATTATTTTTGGAATCATCTAAGGGAAGATAAGATAAGATAATAATGTGCTTTGTCTGTTTCCTCTCTGAGGGAGGTGGGTTGTTAACAAATTAGAATAATCAATCAATCAATAAAATTAAAATTATGAAATACAAGGACAGGATTGGAACTATAAAACTGGTGTACCCAAACAACTGTTCTGCTCTCACCAATATGTAGTTTGTATTCTTGCTCTCAACTGTTTTGTTCCTGGAATTAAAAGATTATTTACTCTTCATGTAGAAGAATTGGACATCATGGCTTAAATTTAATCATCGTATTAATCTTAGTTTCTAAGGTGAGGGAATAAATTTATAGTTTGTGTGAAGGCTGAGCTATGGTGTAAAAGTGTTGAAATTCTCAAATTAGAGTTAATTTATATGAATTTCGATAACTCATAGATGATATATTCAGTATGGACTCCATTTTACTTTTTATAACAATGTCTCTCCTCCCCATGGCAGGTTCTGAATCAAACTGAAGATCACCGTCAGAGAGTTCTTCAGGCTGCTGCAAAGAATGTCCGTGTTTGGTTCATAAAGGTGCGCAAGATGAAAGCCATTTACCATACTCTGAACCTCTGCAATATTGATGTGACCCAGAAATGCCTCATTGCTGAAGTCTGGTGTCCTGTTGCTGACCTTGATTCCATTCAGTTTGCTCTCAGGCGTGGCACGGTGAGCACAATTCATACCTTTTAATCTCTTCTACGATGCTCAACATTATTGCTAGCCCTGACTTTCAAAAAAACATGGAGTTTTCTGAGTCTTGCAAGCAAAATCTGTTTGTGCAAGCAGACTGCAATGGATTTTTTAAATTAAAACATTCCCTTTCCATCTGGATTAGAGAGAAGCATTATGCTCTTCCTTGAAATGTGTCCCAACTTTGAAAGCATGTGACCTTTAATTCACATTTCTTATTTGTTTCTCAAGAGGAGGTTTGCCTTGATTTTTGTACTCTCAGAAATACAGATAATCTTGAATTCAGATAAGTGATAGCTCTTTTTTCCTGAAATCCTTTGGTGTTTTTAAAAGCAAAACTTTTGTAACATTTCTGACTTTATTTATAGGAATGTCTTTATACATAATTTATATATTTGACTGAAAGAGTGATAGAATCCAGTATCTTTCTGGTTGTAATTCAGAAGGAAATCCAAACATCTATTTTGTGGGGTAGGGGTGGGGTTGTGGGTTTGGAAGAATATCTTTTGTATCTTGTATTCACTAAAATTAAAAAAGTGTTTTCTAAAATGGCTAAATAAAAAGGTATGCTTGAATATGTGCAAGAGTGAAAGATTGCAAAAGCTGTCTGGGTTTCCACTCAGTTGAAAAAGTAACTTTTCTAATCTTCAATTTGTTTGTGTATAACAGGAGCATAGTGGATCCACTGTCCCCTCTATCCTGAATAGGATGCAGACCAACCAGACTCCACCTACATACAATAAGACCAACAAATTCACTGATGGATTTCAAAACATTGTAGATGCTTATGGCATTGGAACCTATCGTGAGATAAATCCAGGTGCTTGCATGTATCCCATGAAACTGTCTAGCTTCTGATAATTTGTTTTAAGATTTGTCTCCTTTCTGACTTATTCTGTTGCATCAATTTAACTTACCGAAAGAAACCAAAACAAACAAAAAGTCAGTTTCTGTTGAATAATACATCAATTCTACATATCAATTTTATTGATCTATTGACTCAGATTTATTTTATATTACTGGAAAATTGTTAAGGAAGTTTAATATAATAGGTTTTGAGTTCCAGGGAAGAAATTTAAAGAGAAAGTTGACATTTTGTTGTCATGTTAAGTTGGCAAATTTATTTTTAAAGTCAAATTCCCCTGTTCTAATAATTCTGTAATATTCCCTAATATAATACATTTTTTCAATAATCCCTTTGTACATTTTAGAGTTTTTTAAAGTACTGAACTATACCAAAAGTAGATAAGAATATAAAGTATAAATTAGCTGGTAGATTTGAAGTGTAGATTGAGAAAATTCATATGGTATTAAATTGGGCATTAAATTAATTGGTCTGCCAGCTCCTCTTTGAGAGACCATTTTGAATTCCAGTAAATATATGTATAGAATGGTCTGGTAAGCAACAATATCCTCCATTTTCAAAATGTATCAAGTGAAATTTGTCAACAAAGATCCTAAATAAATTTGGCAGTCATGAGAAAAGAGATGTCCTCTTATAGGGTATTTAACATTTTTATTCTGATCCATGATATGACCATCTTTAAAACTTTGGCCTACATTTCTAGTAATATTAGAAGCACTGTAAAGTTGGAAAGTGCAATCAAAATAATAAAATAAGCAGCAATCCTCTGAGAAAGGATTGCAACATTTGGGACTGTTTGCCTAGAAAACTATTATGTAAAAAGGGAGACGAGACAGAAATGTATGGAGAAAATAAACTTTTCTTCAATCATAATTCCAGACCTAAGAAATAATGTTAACTACAACCACCAGGGAGTTGTTAGCTTCTGGAAACCATAGGAGTATGAAATGGTTTAGAAGGGGGCGGGTTTTTTTTTTCATTACTTATGTTCTATATCCCACCTATTTCATTTTCTCACTATTCTGATTTTTGTATCACTTCTAATACTTTATATCCATTGAGCAGTATTTTTTACCCATCCCAGACAATATTTTACTCATTATATTTTATACCAAACTTGTCCCAGAATGCTCATGTGAAAAAGATAGTTATACTTATTTGCACAAGAGAAAATATAGATTTAGTTCCAAAATTATGAAGATTCTCTACAGTTCTATACAGCTGTACGATTCTGTATAGCTTTATAAAGGTTTTTCTTATCTTTTAAGGCACCAGTATCAAAACATTTCCTAATCACAGATAAACTAAACTGACTTAGTCCAGGCATGCTCAGTAGATCATCATTTTCAATAACTGTTTTATATCATTCTCTTAAATAATTTTCAATCTCCCATTCTCTCAGCTCCATACACAATCATAACCTTCCCATTCTTATTCGCTGTGATGTTTGGAGATTTTGGACACGGCATTCTTATGACACTTTTTGCTGTCTGGATGGTGATCAGAGAGAGCCGCATTCTGTCACAAAAGAGTGATAATGAGGTAATTTGACCATTGACTTGAGAAGTTAATGTGTAAATTTAAGGCAGACTCTTACACAGCTTTCTTAGTAGTTTGTGATTTGAGCAGTTTTATTTCTCAGCTTTTTGTTTTTATGTTCAGTTGGAGAAAAATACTTTGTTTTCTTTGGAACTACTGTGTGAAAGATTTTTCTGCTATATGTCTTTATGTAAAACAATTAACAGATATTTCAGTATGTTTTTTGTTCTTCTGTATCAGAGATTCAGAAGTAGCCCACAAGCCATATAGGAACCCCAAACATGATGGAACTTAAATTTCAGATGGGAGAGAGGAGCAGTTAAGGAGCAAAATTGAGTCACCATGATCAAATAGGCAGCAATATATATTAAATAAATAAATGCACTTTAGAAAATCTCCCTCTCCCTCGTCTAAACATCAAGCCAAGGTTTCCAACTTGGGATCGAGATTTAAGGGTTAAATATGTGTCTCAACTTTCTGCTGCGCCAGAGGAATCAGTTTCATTCGTTGAACCCCTACATCTTCTTAGATAAATGCAAAAAAAGCCCCCTCCCTTAAAGAAATCAGGTCTATAATATGAACTAAAGCTGAAAAAGACTGTCTATTCAGGAGTCAGAGGAAGATGCTTGGGAGCATACTTTTGAATTCTTAGCGTAACAATATTGTTGTCATATATTTCCAGTTCATTTTTTAAAAATTTCTTTTCTCTTTCCCTCCCCATAATCTCCTTTCCTAATTTGGACAGATATTCAACATTATTTTCAGTGGCCGCTACATTATACTCTTGATGGGTTCTTTCTCCATTTATACTGGCTTGATCTATAATGACTGTTTCTCAAAGTCACTCAATATGTTTGGCTCATCCTGGAGTGTCCGGCCAATGTTTCAGAAATCCAACTGGACGTAAGTGATGAGACGCCTGCAAAGGCAACGGATAGCAAAATATTTGGGAAATGGCTTCAGGAGGTTTGGAAAACGATGAGTTGATAAAAGACTTGGAAATGGCAGAACAACATCATTGAATGTTTACGCTTTTATAACTGTGTCAGGAGTATGTTGATTTAGCCATATCTGTTAGATATTAATGCACTTGCTTCTTTTCCTTTCTTTACAGAGAAGATCTTCTCAGAGAGTATCCTATGCTTCAGCTTAATCCCGCCATTGATGGTGTCTTTGGTGGAGCATATCCCTTTGGCATTGATCCAGTATGAACAACCATTTTCTATTCTTCCCCTTTTCCTTTACTTCATGTTGTTTCCCCTTCCACACATTCCCACTTCATCCTTTGAATTAAACGAGATACCAAAGTATCAAAAATGTCTGATTCACTAGAAAAAAAGATAAAAAGAAAAGCAGATTAGTTCAGTTGTTTTTGTTAATGAGACGGCTGTTTACTGGATGTTAAGAGAGCATTACATTATGCAGAATGAGATGATAGAATTTTACATTTCATCCTGCTTTTTAAAAGTTACATTTTTAAAGGTTTCCTACGTGCATCGATAGTATACAATTTGTATAATGCTCTCCTGAAATGCTGACTTGCCACATTTTGAAATCATCCAAAAGTACAGGCAATCCTAGCTATGTCTAAAATGGATGGGACATTCACCTGGAGTACCAGAATTTCTTTTACATTCAAATCCTTTTATAGAAATGTCTCCAATTGTTTCTGTAGTCATGAGGTCCATAAACTAGTGGTGTTTAATTGATTATTTAAAGTGAGAATGGTTTTTGGTTCCACTACTTTGCTCTAACCATTACACTTTATTCTTTGTAGGTAAATAGAATTTTGAAAGAAAGCATGAAAGGACTACTGTTCATCTCTCCATCAGCACAATAACTCTCTGATAACTAAGTAGAACAGGGCCACATTTAGCCCAGGGGGACAAAAACAACAAATGAAAGATCATATTTAAAAACTAGGCTTGGGGTTTGCAGAAGAAAACATTCCTAAAAATTCACTCAGTGTATCTTTGTGGGAGAGGCACTTGGGCAGTGGTTCAACATGTTGTGACTGCTGTATTGTAAACTTTTTCCTCAAGTCACATCACCCAGAGTGGAATGAGTGCTTCCCTGTGCTTATATGAATAGAACTTTCTGCCATTGCTGGAAAGGGGTTGGAAAGAATTCTAGATTCCATTTTCTACCTTCTGTCATATCTTGTTTTATTATTTCCCCCTAGATCTGGAATATTGCTACCAACAAGCTGACATTCCTTAACTCCTTCAAAATGAAGATGTCAGTAATTCTGGGCATCATCCACATGATGTTTGGTGTCACCCTTAGTCTACTGAACCATATGTGAGTGTGTTCGATTTAATTAAATTATTTAAAAAGTAAAGCATATGGAAATAAAGACAGAATATTCATTACAAGTTTTTACTTTGTTCCGAATAATAGAGTGTTATGGACTGCCAGAAGTCATGCAGTTGATTTTTTTTAATGAAGAATTTTTCTTATAACATATTGTTACAAAAATAACTAAATGAACAAGTTCATGAAATTGCTGGAAGTTCAGTATCAAAGGGGGCTTGGAATTTACCATTCAATAAATAAACCTTATTTAATTTAGCAACTAACTATGCATATTAACTAAACAATCAATTTCACAATTTGTTGGCTGAAAGCACTGTTTAATTTTTTCCTAGATATTTCTTAATATTTTCCTAAAATATTTTTTTCCATACTTCTATAGTTATTTTAAGAAGCCTTTGAACATCTTCCTTGGCTTTATCCCTGAAATTATCTTCATGTCTTCGTTGTTTGGATATTTGATCATCCTTATCCTCTATAAGTGGGCAGCATACAATGCTAAGAACTCCATGCATGCACCAAGTCTTCTTATCCACCTCATCAACATGTTCCTCTTCTCCTATGAAAAAAATGCTCAAATGCTTTATAGCGGGCAGGTAGGTAGTCTAGTAAGAGCTCTCCTTCTCTATAGGGCACTTTTTGTTTATTCCTTTGGGGGTTTTAAATGAGTTTTCCATTGGGAGAGAAGCAAAATGTCAAACCTGAGTTTGATGCCACAACATTGACAGTTAGTACAGTTGGTGGTAGTGGGGGGTAACCCAGATTGTTCTAGTGGTTAAGATTCCAAGCACATTCCAAGGAGAATGTGAGGTCTAGGCCTCTTTTACATATAAAAGCCAGCTGGGTGACTTTTGATCAGTCACTGTCTCCCAACCCACAGTGTTAGGCTATGGGCAAAAGTCAGTTGGTTAATTCCTGTAACAACTAATAGGATCAACATTTGGTTGATCTGAAAAGCGACCCTGCACATGCAGGAAAAACCTTAGATAGGAACAAAAACAAACTGGTATTTGGAAAATACTAAGCAAAATATATTAAAGCAACCCCCAGTTGTTTCAGTAAGATTTGTATCAGGACATTTGGGAGGTAGAAGTTTTTAGTCATAAAACTTTGTAGTCCCCTTTCAATAATCTAGAATTTAAAATTTGATTACCAGCAGGTTAATAGACATTTTCGCAATGGTTCGGTGTCTCCCATGGATAGCTTGCTTAGGTTTTGTTAACCAAGTTCAACTGAAGGGCCTTATATCCCACAATTGTCATTGGCACTGAATATTTTGCTCCTAAATGTGCAATGCACCTACTGTCATTAAGATCTTATTTACTTTTAGTGGTGATGTCATTGGTTGTCCTGTTTTCATTACAGAAAGGTATTCAGTGTTTCCTGGTGGTGGTAGCATTTCTGTGTATCCCATGGATGCTGATTGCTAAGCCCTTGGTTCTTCGCCAACAGTATTTACAAAGAAAGCATTTGGTGAGTGAATATAAGAATTTTTTTCCTAAGAATCTTTTTATTTATTCAAGTATGGAGGTTGCTACAATTTTCTACAGTGGAGAACTGCATGCAGATGAATATTACCCTCGGGTTTTTTCTGCTCTGTGCTAAGGAACAGGTACACCCATAATTGCCTGGTATTGTCTGAATCTTTCTCCTGAAATCTTAATCTGTATGCATGTATTTGCCACAAAGGAATCCAAAGAGCTACTTTAGATATGCCCAGCCCTGTGGGAGTCTTGATTTTGGACATTTTTGCCATAAATACCTTTTGGCTCTACTTTTGGTTTAGAAGGTGTTAGTTGCATAGAGAAGGATGCTGCTTTTAAGAAAAAACAAGCCCTCAAAAACCCTTGGATATGTTTTAATTTTTGTAAAGAAATATAGGACTGTAAAGGGAAATTTGTCTTACTGGCATGTTATTGAAATAATGGGCCAGGCAGCCTAAAAAACAGACTGCCCCCAAGATTCTCCAAAGATCTCACTCTGGCTTCCAGATCTGTTGTTCTTGTGGCAAGTCGTTGTTAAGATGCAACTGCCCTTCAAAGTGCAGCTCAGTTAAAGACACTCCCTCTTCCTTCTCTGACCCTCTCATTTTCCCATGACCCCTCCATTTGTCTCCCTTTTTTTCTCTTGTTTTTCTTCTTTCCTACTTTCTTTCCTTCCATTCACTATCAGGAAGGGCAGCCTGAGGAACCCCATGTCAGCCCAGGCCAGAGTCCGCAGGCAATAGAGGCAGCAGCGGCTGCAACAGTGAGTGGATTAAAAGATGCCACCTATACACATGATGAAAACAGAAGGTGTCAGGAGCTTTGGAAAGTATCTACCCTGAGGAAGAGGAATAGCACAGCTGCCTTTTTCTCAAAAAGATACAATCCAATAATCTTATTCATTTCAAATTCTACCTGCACACTTATAGGAAATGATACAGTCTTAAGTTTATATCTGGAGGATCCTGCAGTTACAATATATTGCAAAAGATTCTCTGCATGTTTTAAAGCATGTGCTCACTATTTTAGACTGCCAGTCAGGACTTTTTGGAATTAATTATCCCTTTGTACCCTTATCCCTAGTTGCATATATCCTCTCTGAATGCAGATTGTAAAGAAAAAGGACAACAATGAAAAAGCACATTTCAAGGCAGCTTGCCTGCTGTTACACTTCCTGTTGTAGAATCCCTCATAATGTGCTGAAAAACTTCAGAATTCCTAAGAAAATAATTTGAAAAACACATTATAGTACTTCATTAAAAGTCATCACAATCAGGAAAGAATATCCCCTGTTTTGTATTTGCTGCTGGTTTTTCCATAGTTGATGGCTTTTTCCTCCTTCTATTACAATCCAACCCAGGATCCTTCTTTTCAACATATTTTAAATTTTTCATACTACTTTTTAAAATTACAGTTATATTAGTCTTTGCAGTAGTATCATCTATTCCAAGTTTACCTTTGCAGTCATCACTATTTTTCTGTCCATTGAAAGTATACTTCAGGAATCCTTGTGACAGTGCACTGAACTATATAGACTGTCACTCACTGGAGAGAATAATTCGATAGCTTTTTGGTTCTTAAGTAGTTTCCTTTGTTTTAAACTCCTCGCTGTCTTAAAAATCATGTGAATATCATGAATTCTTGTTGCAGTATTTAATTCTTAGAATAAATCATGATTACTTCTTCAAATATCAGGGATGTTATTTGACAGAGTACAACTTATTTTCAGTCTTCCTTTGTTAACTGGAATTATAAATTATATATAAAACCCAAAAGTATTACTTCATTTTATCTGAGATCAAGGCTGATTTCTCAGACTCGGGTTATAAAGTCAAAGTTAAAAAAATTGGAACTGTTTTACTGACTACTTGCTAATCCGTAATATTCCTATGGAAATTTATAAAATAACACATCAAATCTTAAGATTCTTCTAATTTTATCTGGGAACAAGGATTCTTTCCAATCTCAAGTGTACAGAGTCAAGCTTAAGTACATAAGAACTATTTTATTGAGTCAAATCAGGTTGTAGTATCCAGCTTGCTAACCAAGCAGGTATCTATGGAAGAGTATGAAAGTAAAAGTTTTTACATTATTTAGTTTTCAATTTAGGTGATCTGCTTATTCCAAGGGTCTCTGCAGTGTGAGACTATTTGCAAACTATTTTGCTAACCAATTTCGTTGTATTTAACTACAAAGACAATAAAGATTATACTTATACTTATTTGCAAATAATAGTTACCTCTGTAGCTGTGCAGGATTTTAATCAGAGTCATCTGAAGTAGGACAGCATTAACTGTAGATAAGATTTTTGGTTTTCAGCTAATGAGTTTATCATATGAAGCTAAATGAATGTGATGTTTCATTTTTCTAATGAAATTTGAGTTTCCTCACTTTTCTCAGTAAATAATTTGAGTTTGCTTGGCAATCAGTTAGGGTAATTCTATGAAAAGTATATTTTTAAGACTAAGAGGAATATAAAACACGTAAGTGGCTAAGTTATTGCTTTTGTAATGATCTAACAGATAAACCAACGCTTTCTAGTAAAATGGGGACAGTTGCATATGCTAGTGTTAAGAGGGTCAAATGTCAAAACATATGCCTGCAATGTGAATTTCCCTACTTTTGTCTTCAGGCACCTGTTAGTGACAACCATGTTTCATATGAGATGCTGGTTGTTCTTGCTATCATTCCTCTATTTGCTAGCAAATAATTATTTTAGCTAATAATAATTTTGTCTTTTATTTATTTATTATAAAATTTATATTGCGGCCTATTTGCACATAGCAATTCAAGGAGGCTTACAGAGATATAAAAACATCACATATAAAAAATAAAACTAATGAAAAAGTAATAAAATCGTAAATTAATAAAATAATATAATAACCTCCCCCCTCACTCTGGTGACAACATATCACACAAGCCATTTATTGGGCTCCATCCCGCCCCGGGCTCCCCAGGCTCATTGGCAGAACCAGGCTTTCAGTGCCTTCTGGAAGAGTGTTAGAGTGGGGGCCATTCTAATATCTGGGGGAATCCTGTTTCAGAGAGAGGTAACCACCATGGAGAGGCCTTTCTTCTGGGTCCTACCAGGTGTATCTCCCTGGGGGATGAGCTCCACAATATTCCTTGCCTCCCTGCTCTAGTGGGCCAGATAGGTGTGACCAGCAAGAAAACAGTCCCTCAGATAACCTGGTCCCAAGCCACAAAGGGCTTTAAAGGTGACAACCAGCACCTTGAATTGTACCTGGAAGCAAATCAGTAACCAATGCAGCTCCCTCAAGAGAGGTGATATATGTTAACACTAAGGTCTGTACAAAGTATGTGGGCCACTGCATTTTGCATCAACTGGAGCTTCTGGATTTTCTTCAAAGGCAGCCCCATGTAGAGCATTTTGCAATAGTGAAAGATGGGAAATGACTAGGTAATGAGTGACCATGAGTAGGGATTGTTGGTTCAGGAAAGGAAGTAACCAGCACACAACCCACAGTTGCACAAAAGCCATCCTGGCCATGACCGCCACCTGCTCTTCGAGCAGGAATTGCAAGTCCAGGAGAATCTCCAGATTACCTATAGGGGTAACTTGGGGTAGTGCCACTCGAAGCAAGACCAAAAGTGGAAATTCTTCATGGGCCAAAGAACCACAAACCTAGAGCCATTCAGTCTTGCCAAGGTTCAGTTTCAACACATTGCTCCCCATGCAGCCCCTAACAGCCTTCAGGCACTGCGAGAGGAAGGACACAGTGTCGTTTAATTCATTTGGGCTGAGACGTATAGCTGGGTCTTTTCCTCTTTCTCGCAAATTCTTGCAAATTCTTGCAAATTTTTCTAGGCCTACAGAACTTAATGGGAGGTGTATAGGTCTTTTTAAAAGAAACTGTATCAGAAGAGAGTCAGTGTTTTATCCTTTTTCTTTATAAATTAGACAGGCAAACACCAGCTCTTTGGGGTAGACCAAACTAGAAATCCAAACTTATAAATACTACTTTTATTATACGTTACAGTAACTGAATCTTACAATTCTGAATGGACTCCCTACCTCTCTATGTCTCTATGAAAACTAAGGAGGTCAAGTCTAAGGTGCTTACTCAAATTACATTTCTGCCTTCAACTCAAATTTCTTTTATCTGATTGGTATCTTGGCTGTGGCACGTCTTCCTGTTCCTCAGGTTTATTTCTAATGCACATTACCTCAAATGAGATATGTGTAATAATTTAGTTTACATGTAAAAATGTGATACTTAAACATGAAAGCTAAAATTTAGTCATTAGTTGAAGCTGTAGCAAAGAATGCTAAAAATCAAGAGTATTTTTGGTGTGTTCAGAATGAAAGATGGCAAGTAAAAAGCTTAATGAATATGGTAGAAAGTTAATAGAGAAGATGCAACTGTTCAATTGTTATTTTAGTTCAGTTTTTCTGAGAGAAGAATATGCTTTCCATTAGGCACTGATGGAAGATAATTCAGCTTGATAGAAATATTGTCAGGGAATATACACTGAAGCTGAATGAATTGAGATCACCTGAGCCTAATACATTCCATTCTAGGATACGGAAATAATTTGCTGATAGATTGGCTTAACTTCTACTCTGAGAAATGTTGGAGAATGGGGCAGTACCAGATTACTGAAAAATAAGAGAAAAAAGGAGGATTCAAGGAACAATAGATTGACATTGATAACTGAGAATATGCTAAAGTAAATAATAAATAAGCTGGAAGTACCTTAGAAAAAATAAAGTGAAATTAATAGAAATCAGTGTTTATCATTAATAAGTCTTGTCAGGCTAATATTTCAATTTTGGTCAAGTAACTTCCTCAGTAGTTTGTGGAAATACTGTAGACATAATGTACTTTTAGTAAAGATGTGATAAAATATTTGATGACAATCTGGTTTCCAGATTAGTTATACATGCTGCATAGTGTGTCTATGTGACTCCATAATTAGTCTGAAAACTACTTGTCATCATTAACAATACTTCTTTACCAAGCTGCCTAAGGTATCAGTGAAATGTTACAAGATTTAATATTAGGTTATGAGCAGATGAAAAGGACAGAAAGATTATCAGAATTACAGATAAAGCAAAACTTGGTGGAATAGATAAAAGACTGACACACATTTAAATAATTTTAAAACACAGAAAAGTAGGCTTCAAAGATAAATGATTTTTTTATTTAGTAAAGAAAGCCAATAACCAAGTTCATAATGCAAGGCTCAAATCATAGAATGATGATCTTAATATAAATAATTATTTTAAATCTCTTCTTAATAATAAAAGCAATTTGACTGTGTAATATGTTATCCAGAGAGGAGATGGTTTTTTTCGTCACTGAACATTTTCATGCAAGGAAAAAGCAACCATACTTCGTAATTTTTCAGTTTGGAGTTTTGCGCTGAACAGAGCTGGACCTGAGTCTTAATGAATCCAAATCTATAAGCCAGTGAATTGGAAAATATAAAATATAGGCAGTCCTTGATCTATGGCATTTGCTCAACACCATTCCAATTACAATAGTGCTGAACAAATGGTGGTCATGACAATCCCTTGATGTTCCAGCTGTCCTAGCATCCCTGTGATCACATGGTTGCAGTCTAGATGCTTGGCAACCAGTTCACACTACAGACCAGTTGCCAAAGGCCCAGAATCCAGCTGGCGACGCCAATTGTTCAAGCTTATTATCAATCCTAAGCACCACCCTAGACAGAGATTCAGCCACAGTTGATATATTACTTTGAAGTT
>JAPKID020002478.1:0-13280 GCA_026931265.2 Tropidonophis doriae | reverse complement strand
TCCACATTCTTATAATACAGCTGACAGTTGACTGTGGAATATTTAGGAGCGAGGAAATTTCACAACTGGATTTGTTGTACAGGCGGCATCCTATCACAGTTCCATGCTGATCTCCTGAGAGTGACCAATTCTTTCACAAATGTTTGTAAAAACAGTCTGCAATGCCTAGGTACTTGATTTTATACACCTGTGGCCAGGGAAGTGATTGGAACACCTGATTGATTATTGAGCAAATACTTTTGGCAATATAGTGTGTCTGACTGGTCTATACCTATTCATTGCCAAGCATTTTAGCAACATACTGCAAGGAAGTGAAATTGACGATTAGTTAAGATCTGGCAAAACCTACCTGATAATGATAAGGGAAAAATAATGAAAACTGAAAGAATCAAGATGCCCTATGGAAGTAACATCACAAGTCTGGATGAAGAAGATCACTACTTGAGTATCCTTCAAGCTGACAACATCAAGTACACAAAAATTAAGAAGAAGGCTAGAAGTGAATATATTATGAGGCTAAGGAAAATCATAAAGTCCAAACTCAGTGGAGGAAATATCATCAACGCAATTACGTAGCACTTGGGCAATTTTAGTCATTAGAAATATAGGTGGAATAATAAAATGGGCTCAAGCAGAATTAGAAACCCTGGATAGAAAGACTAGAAAAATAATGATAATGAATCATGTCCTTCATTGACAAAACAATATTGATAAACTTTTTTTTTTTTTTACCAAGGAGCATAGGTAGGTATGGAATGTAGCAACTATACAAGTTGAAAAAGGAAAAAGGAAGAATATCTGAAGGACAGTGAGGTAGATGTACTGAATTCTGAAGAGGCCAAACTGACTTACAAGAAAGACCAAATGAAGAACAGAAAAGAGACGTGGCAAGGGATAATATTACATGACCAGCAAAAACAAACTTAACAGGCAAAACCATTATCAAGATGTGATAAGAGACGGAAGAGCTAATTCTGGCCTCATGAGACCAAGCCTTAAGAACAAATGCATAAGAAGCCACAATTGAGAAGACAGCAATAGAAAGCAAACACCACCTCTGCAAAGAAGCCGAAGAAACAATAGTAGACCACTATTGTTCTTCTTGCAGCAGCGGAAGATCACACAGACTGACTGCAAACAACGGCACGACAACGTAGCAACAATGCTGCATTGGAATATCTGCAAGAAATAACCATTTGCTCACCAGCATGAAATGATGGGAACACATAATAGACAAAATCATAGAAAATGAAGACGTTAAAGTGCTCTGGGACTTTAATATTTCAGCAGACAGCTCCCTGCTTAATACCCAAGACTTAACAATTGTCAATAAGAAAAACAAACAAGACTGGCTAGTGGGCGTTGCAGTACCTGGAGACAGCAGAATAGAAAGGAACAAACTGGAGGAGTTCAATGACAGGGCTTAGGATGCAAAAATGTTATTTTCTATTTTATTCTGGATTTTTGTAGGGAGAGCCTTGTTAGTTTGAAAGACCATAGTTTCACCATAGTTTTCATTAATTCCCAGCTAAAAACCGGGAAAAAAAATCACAACTTAGCAGAGGTTGGAAGGGTTTGGGGCAGCTGAGAAACCTACGCTGCTCCTCAGTGCAGTGCAAAATGTTTAATACTTAATGTGCACAATGTTTTATTTGGGTAGGAAAGTGCAGTGAGGTCATAATGGGTAGTTTTGCTTCCAGGTTCATCATCTGATAGAACAGATCATTTGGAATGGGACTAGATGGGCACACCATATAAAAAAATCTGCCCTTTAAAAGTGTCTATAAAAGATGAAGTCCCTGCCTCAAAATAATTTCCCATTAGAACAGATGCAGCAATGGGTTGGTGTTACCGGCTATAATTATCATGATTATAGGCAATAATTTGCATATTCTTTTGCAATATACTAAAGAGTGGGATGCATTTCAGATGCTTTTCACAAAGATCTCTGTATTCCAAACAAGAGCTATTAGGGTAAGAGTTTTTGCATGTTTTAGCTCTGGACAAATTGATTTTTTATATGATGGAAATCTCATTGTTAGCAAGCGATAAACACCAGATGGCATTTCTAGAGCGATAGATAAATCGAAAACTAAAAGATTAATTGCTGTTTACTGCTATTTTAAAATACTTGTCAAAAAGACAACTGTCTCTCTGCTACATGCCTTTCATTCCTTCATACGTAATACATAACATATATCAGCAAACGAGAGTTACACAAGGGGCTTTCAGGACAAACCTACAGTTTGTTAGCACTATATAATGCACAAATGTTGGAAAGCCAGTGGCCTACTCTCAGGGCATTAGTGCAGTCCTAAGAACTCTTTTAATAGCTCGCAGGTTTTCTTGTGGACGACCTCACGAAGTTTTCGAACGCGGCGGACACTTGAGGCCCCAACAAAACTATCTGGCTGTAAAACAGCCATTCCATTGTAGACCTCCCCCATGATAATGAGCTGGCCTTCCGTTGCCGTAATGTTGGGGCACGGACAGCTCCAGTTCATGTTTAACAAGGTGATTTCCAAAGGCTCCCTTCCCAGGAAATGGAGCCCCATTTTCTCATCCTTCAGAATCTCCTCCACCATCACCAGGGCATGGCCAGAATCCTGGTCCTCTGTCAGCTCCATGACACGACCGAGGATCACAAAATCGCTTTTGCAGAAGCTGGTCACCAGCTTTTGCCGGGGTTTGCAAGCCTTGCAAACTTTACAGAGCCTATCCAGAGGGAAAGGGCACAATTCCTCGCAGGCCTCTCGGCTTTCAAAATTATTCTCGTTGCCTCCGCAGCCTCCGTAAATGAAAGACTGGCATTGTTTCGTCAAGCTGTTGTAGGCCCACCGGGGTTCGTAGGCTTTGCAGTGGCCTTGCAGGGCTGGCAAATTGCAGACGTTGACAGGGCCATTCATGCACGTCAACATACAACTCTCGTAGGTCTCGAAATGATTGAGATTGCTGTTGCAGTTCCCGTAAATGAAAGTAAAGCAGTTGTTTTTCTTGGCGTCATAATACCATCTGGTTTGCTCCTCTCCGCAGTCTTCACTGTCGGGTTGCTTCAGGCACTCATTGGTTGGAAAGTGGGTTTTATTCTGCACCGATTCTGGAGAAGTAGCTTCCCCTTGGAGGACCGACAATGGAAAATCAACCCTTAAAGCACCACCAAGGTTTTTGGCTATGCAGGTGTAAATCCCTGCATCTTGTAGTTGTGTGTTATAGATTACCAGCTGGGCAATATTGGTGACAACGATATTTCCTTGGACGTGGTTAGGCCTCATAATTACTTTCTCCTTATTCTCAGTCTCCTTCTCCCACGTGATTTCTGGTTTAGGCCGACCGGTGACATCACAAAGAAAGCTTACCGTCTCTCCAACGTAGACCGACTGATGGGTTGGGTTGTTGGCTAAAACAGGCAGGAGGATGTCTGTGACGGTAGTCTCCAAGTAAGCAGTGGTGGGCGGAGCTGTAGTTTCTGCTGGGACAGGGCTGGTGTTTGGCCAGGTGAGATGATAGCGACAAGTCACCACATTGAGGGTGATGCCTTTGGTACAGGCTTCTGCATCCATGTAGCACTTGTTGTAATAGGTGAGCCCATCAGATGCACAGGTAAAGCTTGGCTCCTTTTCACACCTGTCTTTGCATTTGCAGACAGGCTGCCCATCCCAGATATCACATTCTGAACCTTGCTGGATGCACATGAATCGGTCACAGGTGGCTTCTTTGGGCATCCCGACAGGTCCTTTCTTCCCTCTCACGTCCATGTACCGGGCTGCAACACAACTTCGTGTTCCACAAACGTTAGGGCAACATTTCTCGAAAGTCTCACACTCCTAAGGTAAAAGGAAACAGAGGCGATAAAGCATTTGTGTGGGTAAATAAGGATCCTCATCAAGTCAGTAACTCTGTTAAGGTCAGAGATCTCACTTTTTCAAAAAATCAACATCACCCAACTTTTGCTGGTATGGCCATGATATTTGAAAGGGCAACTTTTATTTCAAAATATCAGATGGCCAAGAATAGCAATATATGTGCTTTAGCATGGTTTGTTAAAATTCCCCAAGGAATGTATGGAACAGATAGCCCAGCCTTTTTGTTCTTTGGAGTTAGACCAGTGGTAGTCAACCTGGTCCCTACTGCCCACTAGTGGGTGTACCAGCTTTCATGGTGGGTGCTAGGGGTTTTGTCCAATACTGAAGCACTTTCTTTTTTTTAATTTAATTGACTTCCCTACTTTATAAATCACCATTACTGTGGAACTGCTAGGCAGTCAGAAAATTTTACTGCTAACATAGATACAAAAGTGGGCGATAGGTATAAAAAGGTTGACTACCCCTGGTTTAAAGTCATGGAGGTCATATGACATCATTTAAAAAGTCTCCCTAGAAAACCTGAGATGTTGGGTTTTGTAGAATTGTGTTGATTGATCACACCTATCCTTAACAAGGAGAAAAATTTAGCCTGTGGGTAAAAACACAACTTCAACATGTATGCTATGTCATGTGCATGACCATTTCCACTCATGCTAGTAATACTATTACTAAATTTGCAGCTGATACCACTGTGGTGGTAATCTCTGGGGAGTGGGATGGATGAGTCTGCCTATCAAGATGGGGTGGAACGGTTGCTTTTGTAGTGTGGAGACAATAACTTGGTCCTTAACACCAATAAGACCAAGGAACTTATAGTGGACTATTGAAAGAATAGATCAGACATCCAGCCCTTGTTTATCTCCAGAAACATTTCAAGGTACTTGACATTCTCTGCTTAGAAGCTTAAAAGTAATCTTGCTTTGTGACTCAAGACACAAACATGTCTTTATACAAGTGGAGGTACCATAATACTTTGGCTTTGGCTTACAAGAAGGCAAGGGTAACAACTACTACAAAATGTATGTTGCTCTCTTTGATGCAAGGGCATTATTGTTATGGTGAAGCACACTGTTTGCCACATAGCAAAGTGTCCCTGATTCTTACTTGAAGGTAAACCCAGACGAGATTTTTTATTCCAGTTATTGCCACAGTTGGCCAAATACTGGAGATCATTTTTGTCTTTCAGGTTCACAACTTGAAAGCACCACGAAAGGGGTAGGAATACTTTGCTTTTATTATTCTGCCCCTTTAAGAAAGATAGCCACGGAATTTCATGGTTGCAGGACCAGTGGATTATCAGACATCATTTCTGTTCTCTAGTTGTATAGATGTTTCATATTCAAAATGGGCTCGATGTTCCTCCCAAGATATTTGAGGAAGTTGAAAGGGAGAGTAAGAAGAAAGAAACTTTAGGATGCTAGTGTATTGATGTAATTGCCGAAATGCAGAGAAATATTGTATGTCTCATGTAAATGAGAGACCCCAAAAGATTAATATATGGATAATCGTTACAGTACTCCTTTTAACTAGGTCAGATTTGCCTCTTCTATTGTGTTCTATTTTTTTAAGTTGATACTAATGGTACTATGATACTTTGTTTTTTGCCTTAGTCTGCAAAGGAACACAACAATTGTGATTTTGTAAAGCATGGTCTATGGCACTACATATTTTTAATGTATTAATAAACTGGCTTACTGTGGGACAAAAACCCTGTGTAAAGTTACACACTTTTATATCTGAATTTCCCTGCATGTAAAACATATATCTGCCTAACAAGACCAATTCTTGTTAGGAGCAAAGAGATGAATGACCTAGGATGCACCTGATTCAATATCTTGCTGTAAGAGTGGTTAAGAAAAAGCTTTATGGTGTCTACAATATGAATCTGTTTCTTAGAGCAGCGGACCCCAGCCTTTTGGTACCAGGGACTGGTTCTGTGGAGAGAGGTTTTTCCCCAGACCAGAAGGGGTAAGGTTTTGTGTGCTGCCTGCATCCTACAGATGGGGCTTTGCTTTTTTGCACGGCCCAGTTTCTAACATGCCGTAGACAAGTGCTGATCCACAGACCGGGCTGGTGGGGGTTAGGGACCCCTGTCCTAGAGGAGCTTCTTTATTACTTGTTTATCAAGCAGCATCACATTCTCCCATTCCCCTTGTTGAACTCCTAAATTCTTACTTCAGAATATGGTTTTGCTTAGTGTGTGAACTTACTTGCATTGGTGGTTGTGGTTCAGTGCAGTATATGAACACACATCATTTTTTATTTAGGAAACAATCCATAATTAATAGAAATGTAATGTAGTATAATGAAGATTTTCTTTATTAGCATGATCTTGTTACATGTTTGTTGACTTGGGATTTTTTTTGGGTCAAAACTCTTGAGGAATTTCTTGAAGAGTTTTTGATGAAAAGAAGCACTAGAGATGACATGATAACACTGTTTCCAATATCTAAGGGGCCATAAAAAAGAGAAAAAAAGAGGGTCAACTTACTCTCCAAAGCAATTGAAGGCAGGGCAAGAAGCAATAGATAGATGGAAATCCATCTTTCAGTATGGCTGTGTATATTTTCTTTTCTCACTGAATGGTGTTCCCAAATAGTACATGGTTTCCAACCACTGCCTAGAGCAGGGCTGTCAAACTCCTGGTCTACGGGCTGGATGCGTCATGCACTGGCCATGCCCACGCCCGGTTTAGCAAAGGGGATAAAAGTGTCAATACATCATTTGACACTGCCATGATGATGTGTGTATGACACCCCTGGCCTAGAGTCTAAAAAAAGAAGGTCCTTGGTGCTCTACAGTTGGGAAAAATTGAAAAGGAGATACAGCTTTGTTATGTGTTTGCAATGTAAGATCATTGTTGTCATTAGTTGCATTTAATGGAACCTACTGTGGGTAGGTCAACCTTGTCCCACACTGATGAACTATGATAAGTTTTCTGAAGATACTCAGGAGGTAAGTTGCTGTTTAAATGCTATTTTTTTTCCTGAGTGATCTGCTTTCTTTTCCTATACTAGGCAGATTTGTGGCTGTAGCAGTACTAACACGTCTTTTCTCCGCCATAATTAAAGTATAAAATTCCTTAATTAATATTTACTGTACATTTTAGTATAATCTTCTGGTCTGCCGTTTGCAGTCAAGTGATGTTTTTTTATTAGAAAAGTGGCACAACTGCTATAATAAACAACTGTGTTTCTCTTGGTTCTAGAATAATTATAAAATTATGAGAAGAGATTCAGGAAGAGGGCTTGGGAAATTTTCCATTGGGATTATTTTTTTCTCACTTTTGAGAGGTTTGAATGTTTATGCCAGAAAAGCTTTAACTAAAATCTTGGTCCTGAGTCTAAATACAATAATGTATTGAAATAATCTGTATTGAGATAACTATGGAACCATTATGTGGACACATTTCCTACCATAAGGAAAACCTTTTGGTAACTTGAGCTCAAAGGCAGTGAATAAAATAGTCAAGAACGTACTGGACTTTATTTCTTTTCTTTCTGACGGATATCTTGCCTCCACTTTACTCTCATACTAACAGTGCTGTGGAGCCCCTGTACTCTGCATTCTCACACAACATTAAGTGTTCTTGGCGCTGTTGAATATTTAATATATTGTTTCATTCTGAACTTTAGACATCTTGGCAATCAAAGCTTTTATTGTAAAAGTGAGCTCTAAATAAATAGGAATAATAGCAAAAGCAGCTATCCTCTAATAATAGTGTTTTGCTATTTTATTTTGTGGAATAACCCATCAGGCCTGATCTAGGATAATGGCCACATAATGGTAGGACAAATGTCTACTTGCTTGTATGTTTTAAGACAGGTGAGAATTTCTCACTGTTGAATTGAATGGGGTTACAGTGGAGAGCTTTTGATACTAATTTAACAGTGTAGATTTGCTCCCAAAGAATAATTTCCTTTCAAATATTGTTCTGATCATACAACATTCTGTTATTAGGAATCTTGATCAGGTGATTCCAAGTAGATTGCTTAGTGATGAATGAAGATGTTTAATCATTGTCTTTTTTAATGGGATTTAATTGTTTGGGATGTTACTGGTTAAATGTTTAGTAAGGTTTTCTAAGTATGAATGGCCATGGCACAGTGTTGTCTGAAAAACAGTTTAACAGAGTTAAAGAGAGTTGGAAGAGACCTTGTAGGTTATTTAGTCCAACCTCCTGCCCAAGCAGGAGACCCTACACTATTTCTGACAAATGGCATTCCAAGTATCCAGTGATAAAGCTCCCACAACTTCTGAAGGCAAGCCGTTCAAACGAAACCAATTATTTGAGGAATTCTCCTAAAGCACCCCAGACTAGTTTTTTTGTATTTTCTGATTTGGGACATATGATGTAGGATGATTATGCAGTTATATCCAAGGATGGTATGCACTTACCTTCCCTACTGGTTTGCAAATGAGAGTGTGCATGAATGCTCTCAGCATTCCACTCATGCGCTTTGGCTAAAACAAATGCCTAAATGGAACAGCATAGAGCAGGGGCGAGGTGGGGGGGCACCCGTGATTTCTACTACTGGTTCGGGCGAACCAGTCCAAACTGGCAGAATACCACCTCTGGTTATATCCATATATTCTTGTATATTTGTACATTAAGCAGTTGTTACAAAATATGTTTCCAGTAACCTCAGCTTCAAAAGAAAAAAAAATTTGGACCATCACTTTTCCAATAAATTGTGTTGGTATGCAAAGAAGTTAAGCATCTGTGATACACTGCACTGAGCTGTAACATGTTTGGTGTTACATTAACACAGTGTGTGAAATTAGTCTTTATATTTTGTAAACCATACATTATAGCTTAGTGTACTATGTGAATCCAGCTGATTTTTAGTTGCCAAATAAATCATAATTATAGAAATAATCTCTTAATAAGATGTGTAAACCCAGCCTATACTTGGCTATTGATATACTGTATATCCAGCCAATATTATACTTATAATAACTGTCAAGATTCATTTGATTGTGGTAGGTAAAGTTGTATTGAAATAAATAAACACATACATACATACATACATACATACATACATATATAATTTGTAAATGTATGGTACCTTTATATGATTTCATTTTCCTATGACGATCATAGTAGTGATCATATTTTTTTGTTCAATATTATAAGTCAGCCTTACCAGGTAGACCAGACACGAAACATGACCAGATAAGCTTTTCTACTTTATTGTAAAGCTACATTAACAGAATCTTGCATGTTTAAAAGTGCAATTCTCCCTCTGTCACTTTTTCAGTCCTGAGAGGGCGGGGGGGCTCCCTTCTGGGGGGGGCCTTTTTGAGCCTTCTGTCTCATCATTAGCCAGCTGCAGGCTATGCTGTCTTTTATTGGATGGTTCCTTAGGCAGCGTCTTTTTTCCCTTTCTCCCAAGGTCTTTCCCAATACATAATATCACACGATCCATTGAAAGACTTCTTTCCTTAAATTTATATCCCTACTAGTTAATAACCTGACTTCCACTGGTATTTATTTATAGGGGGAAAATATCCAGACCAACGTAATTTCTAATGTTGGATTTTTCCCCTTACCAGAGGAAGCCCCTGTGAAGCTGTTACTACACTGTACTGTACAGTAGAAGCCATTTTATAGCAGTACAGTAGGAGCCTTTTAAGGCACAACAGGCTGTATTTTAACAGAACACATATTCTGAGAGGTGTTAGGGGTGTCTTACCCCCCCAGTATTTGTTTCCAGAGGGTAAGTGATCTGTGTACCAAATTTGGTTGAAATTGCTCGAGGCATTTTACAGTAGAGGTGATATACAGTAATGTACATGGGATCTATTCGCAAATTCATAAAAAAGTTAACTTTGATTGAAAGTTATTCACAATAAATAATTCAATCTTAAAAGAGAAAATTATATCCTTTCACCTAAGGAAAAAAAAACTGCTCAAAGTTATTTTTCCCTCTGTAATCTGTCATGTATCTTGTATTTACTGCTGTAGGGAAATATTTTTCTTTCTTGAACCTTTAAAGAGATATTTAAACATAATATGCTCATACCTTTAAAATCATTTGGTGGGATAAAAAAAAACCTTCAAAACTTTGTATATTTTTATAACACAGTATACTTCGTCTTTGAAAGTTCCATTTAAAGTCTTCTGTCATATTCTGCCAAAAAAACGTTGTTCAGAACGCTGTGTGTGTTGAAACTTGCATGCCTGTCCCAGTGTCATAAGTAATTATATCTCTTGTGTGCTTGCTTCTAGTAATTGGAAAGTTCGACCTACCGCAGGATACGTTTTAGCATTTGATTGTATCTCGAGGACATTTTACAGAAATCAAGTTTTCCACCATGCAGCAACTTGAAATTGTAAACAGATATTAGTTTAAGTGTATCATCCTGTGAGTTTTTCTCAACAAACGTGTATGTGTGTGTGTGTGTGTGTGTGTGTGTATGAATTTTCTTTGCAATTTCAGATAAAAGTTTCAAAATATGTGTATTTAGCAGCAATTAAGCCTATGGTATCTTTACCCCCACCCTGACTCATGACCACTGGTGTTGTTGGGAGTATTTAAAACTTAATCCACACTAAAGCAAAATGATGTAGTATAATACCTAAGAAATCAATCTATGTGAATCATACATTCTGAATTTTAATTTCAAATTTTTCATTTTTCTAGATAATCTTGAACAAGCCACAGTTCCGCAAAGCAGAATATGTAGAAACAAAACTGAAACACTGCAGAGTTTTGAAATTAAGTAGTCTAGGTTTTTAATTATATTTCTTACAAATAAGAAAATATTGCAAGATTTAAATGCTCAAATCATATAACGTATTCTATGTATACATTTTCAATTTACTGTCCTGCTCTTACCTTGATATGAATATTAAACAACATGCAATCTATAGTTATGTATATCTGGGTCTGAATATTTGACAGCAATTATTATTATTGATTCAATGACGGAAATGTCAACATTTATTCAATGTCCACAATAGTTACTTATATTGGACAGTCCATCACTATGATTTAATCCTTCATATATTTTTCTAAATCATGATGTAGTATATTTGCTGTTGGCTGCTAGTGTGAATCCGGTTTCTGGTCATATGTTCTGTAAATTCTCTAGTTAATTGCTTAATGTATTGTGTAAACTCAAGCATTTATCGTTTATTCAATGAAACATGGCTTGTTTAAAATATAACTTTATTTAGTGTGATATCTGAACTCAGCCAAATCTGGCTGAGAGCACTTTTGTACTACTGTTTCCATTTTGAAGATGAGCTGTATTTGGCTTCTCTTTCATTGAGCTTATAATGCTGCAAACATAGAGTTATACAACCTCATTTGATCACTGTCCAGACTGAATTACCATCAGTTCTGGAATAACATTCCTCTCAATGCTTACGAGATCCAATGTTTGGCGATGTGTGTTGTTTGACACCCTTACATCACTTATTCCAGCAAAGTCTAAAACAAACTGATGAAGCTAAAATGATGACATGACTGATAACATCATTGTATAAGTGCAACTATTACATACTTCTCATTGCTATCATCAAACATAACCATTTGCCCCTTCCTGCAGATAACAAATCCTTCACCCACATTCATATTTCACATTGCATGCATTTGCATGGCTCCATATAATAACAACAGAAACATCCCAGCAATTACTGGGATGCAAAGTTTTAAGATCCTTTCTTTTCGCCTTGAAAGGAGGCAGGAGATCAAATGAGGCAAAAGTTTATAGATAAATAGATAAGCAGGCTGTTCATAAACTGTTAAGAACTGCAGTGTTTCTCTGAAAAAAATATATTGATGTTTCAAATACACCACAACTGAAACAGAAATAAATTGTCTTGAGTTCTGAAATATAGCTCATGTGTGAGATCACAGAGACCTAGGGGGTGGGGTGATTTTGGGTTGGATTAAAGTCAGGTAATTGACAATGAAGATACTGAAGTGGTAGATAGCTTCTGCCTTTTAGAATCAACTAGCAGCAGTAAAGAAAAAAGTAGTCAAGAATCACAATGCAGAATAGCACTTGGTTGAGCAAATATGAACACCTTGAAAAACACATTCAAGTTTTCCCAGTTCTAATCCCTACTGCTGTGCCCTAGAGGTGGATCTCTCGGCTCCTAATCAGGAGGTTGTGAGTTCAATCCTAGGCAGAGTCAGATGTAACATCTCTTGCTTGGGCATGGGGGGTTGGACTAGATGACCTGCAAGGTCCCTTCCAACTCTTGTTAATCTGTTAACCCTAAACATTTTACTACACTTATGTGCTTCAGAATGATTTAAAAATAATTGTATTCAAATTGTTTAATATTCATTTACATTTATATCCTGCCCTGTTGTTCACAAGCTTAAAGTTTGTAAAATCCATTCACCCCATATCAAGAAGCCGGTTGGGCTGAAATTGTGACCGGCCTGTATGAGCTTCCATGGCTGAGGCTGGACTTGAAACTGGATTTCCTCCTTAATCGCCACACCTTACTGATTTGGCTCCATGACTCGATATGGAAATGCATGCTTTCATTTCCAATTTAAATATGAACTATTATTAAAAGACTCTCCGATTATGAAACTAAAGCATTTTGTGTTGCAAATGTTTGGACTTAATTGGTTCATTGTAATGAGGGCTGTTTTACATAACTATTTTGGCACCATATTTTGAAATCGGCATGTGACTTAAGTAGCTTATGGTTTCATGTAGCACCTCTACATTCAGTAGGAACGTGCATTTGGCAGAAGATTCTGGGTTTTTGTAGAGTTCAACCTCTCTTCCTAATAGATATATTTGTGTGTATTTTAAGGGAGTTGAGCAGAGAAAATAGCAGAAAAAGCCTAGTTCTTTTCCAAATTTTGCTACTTGCATAATTTATTTTAAAACCTTTTTTCACAGTGATATGTGTGTACTTATTAGGCACTTAGGTATATACAGGTGAAACTCGAAAAATTAGAATATTGTGAAAACATTCATTTATTTCAGTAATGCAACTTAAAAGTTAAGAAAAACAGACCTGGTCTGTTGCTCAGTGGTCCAAAGTCCTCTTTTCTGATGAGAAAAACTTTTGCATCTCATTTGAAAATCAAGAACCCAGAGTATGGAGGAGGAATGGAGAGTCACACACTGCAAGATGCTTGAAGTCCAGTGTAAGTTTCCACAGTCTATGTTGATTTGGGGAGCCATGTCATCTGCTGGTGTTGATCTGCTGTGCTTCATGATTTCAGGGGGCAACGAGCCATCTACCAGGAGATTTTGGAGCACTTCATGCTTCCTTCCGCATATGAGCTTTATGGGGATGCTGACTTCAGTTTTTCAGCTGCTCACACTACCCAAAGCACCAAAAACTGGTTCAATGACTGTGGGATTACTGTGCTTGATTGGCCAGCAAACTCGCCTGACCTGAACCCCATAGAGAATCTATGGGGCATTGCCAAG
>JAPKID020002477.1:0-13281 GCA_026931265.2 Tropidonophis doriae | reverse complement strand
GCCAAGACCTCATCAGAGACACTGCTAGTGGTCGGCAACCCGCTCCGAATCCGATCGATTTTCTCCGCCAGATAACTTCCAAATTCCTCTGCCCGACCCTCTAGCGGGGCTTCCCGCGGCCTCTGATGAAGGAGGGCACGGGTCACCCCAAAGAGGGCCGCAGGACGGTTATCTGCGGAGGCGATCATTGTGGCACAGTGATGGCGTTTTGCCACTCTGATCGCCACTAAGTAAGTCTTTAAATGAGCTCTTACTAGTGTTCGATCGGATTCAGTCCGGGAAGCTCTCCACCTGCTCTCTAGGCGTCGTTTGTGGCGTTTCATCCCCCTCAGCTCCTCTGTGAACCAAGGAGCCGAGGTGGGGCGTTGCCACAAGCGAGGCCGCATAGGCGCGACACGATCCAGGGCCCCGGAGGCAGCCCCATACCAGGGGCTGCCTAATAGAGGCTCTGACCTATGGTCAGTTCTTTGTTTTCCTCCATCATGCTCTAGCTGTCTCTTGGCTCTTTTCAACACCCTCAACTCCTCTGTGAACCATGGGGAGCATCAGGAGTGATGGCAGCAGTAACACTCCCAACTGATTCTACAGGCCCAACTTCAGGAACAGTGTCACATCTGGAAATGTGGAGAGCATAACTACCAAAGGCCAAATGAGATTCCTGAATAACTGCTACATTCCTTCCTCTGCCAATGAGGCCTTAACTGGTGCCAGATCCTAAATCCCACTGGACACATCTCTGAGAGGAGAAAACCCTCCTCTGGTGTCAACCAGGTCCTAGTAATGCACGGCAGGTCAGCTTGTTCTTCCCCAAGAAAATCACAAATGAGTGTGCTCTTCAGCAGCAGCAGTAAAAGACCTGGGTATCTGAGTGTTTGTTGCCCAAGGTCTTGGCATTAGTTAGAAGGGAAAATAACACATCACCAGTATTAAGTATCAGGGTGTCTTCCTCTGTAATGGCCTGCTTTCTTGACCCCATTCCTACCCCTACCCATCCCCACTTGAATTGGTTGTCCTGCCTTACACCCCAGGAGGTGGATGTCTACACCCAGCCCTGACCTCCCTCCCCCTGCGCCATTGTCTCTGCCATTATATCAGTCTCCAGTCTCCATTCTACCAGCCCTGACCCCCCTCCCCCTGCACTATTGTCACCATTCTACCAGTCATACTAACTCACACCAACCTTCGCTGGTTAATAGGTGGAGGAATACTCCCATGGCATTTTAGCTGTGGCTCCCAGCACCACCTGAAGCCCTTGCTATCCCCAACCTCCGCAATCACTCCATATATTCCTACCTCCAGACAATGAAATAATCTATCACTGGCATCAACCAAAACTATGAACTCTCTTGTGTGTGTGGGGGGGGAATAAGCACAGGCTCATCCTAGATTAGCAGTAGTAGCTAGTTCAAAATTCAAAATACTTACCTCTTGGCAGTTTTGTAGGAAATTTTGCAGGTCATTATTGTCCTTTAGTAACACAAATGCCTCTTGTGATTTTGTGACATTTGTCCTGTGTCTAAAAATGACAAAAACATTATTATTAACATTTTCTACTGTTTTCCTACATCCTCCACAATGGTGACTTGCCATTTCAGACTCAGTTTTTGCAAACTATAGGTCTGAATTCATTGAACTTTCATACTGACATTACCGTTTTTGAATCAGCTGAACCTTTTCCATAATTTTGTCAGAGTAAATATTCCCATCAGCAGCAAGTTTGCTCCCGGTGTCTATCAAGCCAGTAACTTTTTCTTCATTAGTTGCCATATTAGCAAGGAAATCTTCAAATTTCCGTATAATCGCTTCTGATGCTTCTAAGGTGTCTGGTGGATCAGTGTGGGCTAGTGTATATTCCTAAACCAGATTTTTTTTAAAAAAGAAAGTGAAAATACAACATAGGCAGTTAAAAAATACTGATGCCTTATACCAGATATAAAAATTATTTCAGTTCATGCCTATTAAAGTTAATTTGATGATGCTATTATATAAATGATAGCTATAGGAAAATACATCATATAGGCTATGACTTATTAAAATGTTGAGTGTGCCAGCTGCTAAACATAGTTTTTAGCTTTTTCTGTTTCTGAATATATGCAAATAAGTAAATAAATAATGTAAGTGGCACTGAATAGTCAGGCAAAACTTTTTGGGCCATTTGATATGCTTAGATGACATAAAAGCGCATGCTACATAGGCTATATATATACAAGTAGTGCTCGACTTACAACAGTTTATTTAGTGACTATTTGAAAAAAGTGTCTTATGACTGCTTTTCACACTTACAACCATTGCAGCATACCCATGCTCTCACGTGATCAAAATTCAGATGGTTCCAGAGTCATGTGATCACTTTTTGCAACCTTCTGACAAACAAAGTCAATGGGGAAGCCAGATTTACTTAGCTGTGTTATTAACTTAACAACTGCAATGATTCACTTAATAGCTATGGCAAAAAAGGTCATAAAACAAATGTTTCACTTCTGCAAATAGAAATTTTGGGTTCAGTTATGGTCATAAGTCAAGGACTACTTCTACATGTATATTACCCAGTCTGCAAATGTGATCTCTTATTACTGAACAACATGCCACTCACAATACTCAACGACCAGGATACAACCTTCTAACACTATGTTAAAACACATCACCTGATTGGTAAGAATGATTTCCGCTTGTTTTGCATCTTTAAGAAATTCTTGAAAGCCAAGACACTGGTTGAGGAATTTCTCCCTACTGTCCCACATTTTACATAAAGCATTCCAGCCTGTCTCCATGCCTTCTAGCCGCTGCTCCAGCTGCCGATACTCTGTATCTGTCTGATCCTGAGTTACTCTGTCTCCTATCTTCTTAACGTTGCTGTAAACATCTTTGTGTTGATCAATCTCTTCCTTAATCGCAGCATGATGCTGCAAGAGATGCTCAGCTTCTACCAAGGAGTTGGGCACCTCTTCTGAAGCAACAGCTTTTTGTGCCTTGAACAGCCATGCTTGGAAGTCATCTAAGTCTTGCAAAAACTTGTGTAACTTGCTGGCCTCTCCAAGGGAAGCCTCCTGGGACTGTAAAGTATTTTGGAGGTCCAGCCAGACTCCGGAGACAGCTGTAAGTCGACTATAGATATCATCAGCTAGATCAGGCTGCTCTTCAGCAAGTCGATGGGCCTCCTTCTGCAGGACAGCCAGCCTAGCTTGAATGGCTGCTAGGTCACGTTCAATGCCATACAATTTCCTCTGCATAGCAATCATGCCTGCCAGGTTTTTACCAAGGTCTTGTGTAGATTCAATAACTTTGTTTTTTTCCAGGATCCATTTCCTGGTTTCCTCACAATCAACACAATAATTGTGGAGGCTAAGAGCAAAATCAACAGCTTTTCGCCTTTGAGCCACCATTTCCTGGAAGACCTTCCACCTAGGAGACAAAACAAAATAAGCATTTTTGTGATTAAATAAATGTCCTTCTTTAATGTCATCTGATAAGTAGAAAGGTAGACAGAGAGTAAGACAGACAGACAGAAGAAAGGAGATTGATAGAGGTCTGATGAGTGTCAAAGTCACTACCACAGATGAAACTCAAGACATCCAGGAGTACATCAATAAGATGGTACCCAAAGATGAGCTGCTAGGGCAGCAGCAAATGTGGGAAGAAGATCAAACAGACGAAGTGCCATGTCAAGACAAGACTTTGCAGATGTGCCACTAACAGATAGCTGAGGTGGCAAACAGCAGGAAATCCTCCCAATGGATGGAAAGGGCTGGATGAAAGGACAGTACTGAGGCACTAATCATAACAGTACAAGAACAAGCACTAAGCACCAGATGCATAGAAATAAGAGTCTACCACCGTGATGGCGAACTTATGGCACAGGTGGCACGTGGAACCATTTCTTAGGGCACGCGAGACGTTGCCCTGTCAGCTCCAGCACGCATGTTTGCGCTGGCCAGCTGATTTAGGCGTTCTTTTGAGGCCATTTTTCGCCCTTTGGAGGCTTTAGGGAAGCTCCTGAAGCCTCGGGAGATGGGGGAACGGCTGTTTTCATTCTCCCCAGGCTCCTAGACAGCCTCTGGAGCCTGGGGAGAGCGAAAAAAACATGCCAAAAGCAGGGGGTCGCGCACATAGCATTATGGGTGTGGCACGCCCACGCACGACCCCGCTGCGCTCCCCCTGCTTTTGGCACACTACACAAAAAAGGTTAGCCATCACTGGTCTACCACATCCTAGACAGAACCTAAGTTGCACACTATGCAGAGAGACCTCAGAGATGATCCAACACATAGTGGAAAGATGCAAGTTGCCAGCAGAAACAATATGCACTGAATGGCATAGTCAAGTAGCTGGCATTGTCTACAGGAAAATCTCTACAGAATAGGGGATAGACCCACCTAAGACTAGATGAAAGATCCCACTAAAGGTTGTGGAAAATAAGAAAGCTACAATCCTATGGAACATCTAGACAAACCGGCAAATACTGGCCAATCAATCAGACATCATGGTAGTAGACAAGGACCAGAAGACAGTAGTAACAATAGATGTACTGGTGCCAAGTGACAGCAACATCAGGAAGAAGAAGAATTGTAACTGGAGAAGTACCCGGGCCTGAAAGAACTGGAGAGGATGTGGAAAGTAAAGGCCAAAGAGGTCCCAGTGGTGGCAGGACCACTCGGGGCTGTGACTCCTAAGCTGGGAAAGTGGCTCCAAATACTAAGCAGGAGAAAAACCAGAAAGAGAGGAGATAATCTCAGGGTAGTAGCAATGATGTTTTGAATTATATTTATTTATCTATCCCAAAATAAGTATAGAGGAAAATCTTGTTTCACCATAAAAATACAAGTTTTACCTGCTCCCTTTCCTTCTCTTTTTCAGAAATCCATCTTTGGGAGCAATGCATGATCTGGTGGAAGAGAAACAGGGAGAGGGAATAGCCATCACTGGATGATGGATGGCATTCCCACAATCTATCTTGTTTGCCTAGACAAATTATAACCATAGCTAAACTGACTATTTATCTTTGCGTATTTATAGCAATATTTGGAAAACAACAGTGAAGAAATAGTTGGACAAACATAAGAGAATCTATTACCTGGCATTCAGGTGCTCTTGGCACTGCCTCACTTTCCCACTGCGTGGATGGCCACTTTCTATTAGGGCACTAGCAGCTCTATTGACCCCTTCAATCTGAGAAGCCAGACTGTTTATTTCCTGCTCCAAAATATCAAACCTGCAAGAAAACACTTTGAATGAATGACTGAAACCAAACCAACCATATAAAAACCTGGTATGAAATGCTGTCTAGAGTCCCAGTTACGTATAATAAACAGGTGGTCCCTAAATTAACAACCACGCGTTCAATCACCATTCAAACTTACAATGGTGCTGGTTACAGTGATTCTTATGAACAGTCTTTGCACTTACATTTATTGCAGTATCCCCATGGTCACGTCATCACAATCCAGTTGATCAGTGCCCAGCTTGCAGTTATGAGTCTGCAGCGTCCTGTGACCATGTGATCCTAACTTGCAACTTCGTTTGCAAGCTTCTTACAAGCAAATGGGAAAGCCAGCAGGAGATCACAAATGGTGTCTAAGTGCTTACTTAACAATCCATGGTGATTCACTTAATGACAGCAACCGATAGGGCCGTAATTTCTATCGCTAAGCAGAGCAGTCATGGGATGTTGCACTTTACAACCATGGCACTTAGTGATGGAAATTCTGGTCTCAATTATTATCATTAAATGAGAAATCCTATATGTAAAATGACAATGACAGTGATGATGTCTCATGCACAGTAGCTAGATTGTGCCTAGAAGGAGAAGAATCTAAACATAAAAGCAGTACCTGAAAAAAATTGTTTTCATGTCTTAGATTGCAGAGATATGTTCTGATGAATGTATATATAACAAGTTTAATTTCTGGATATGTAAAAATAAACAGTTACTTTGGGCTGTTCAGACTTCTGAATGTTTATCAGTTCTTTATTGTTATCCTTTTAATTTCATTTTATATTTCCTATCAAGAAATCAGTATTGGGAACACTATGTAGATGAAAATTGTGTGTGATTTTTGCTATATAAATATATCAGTTATCCTGGTTACCACTGCAAAATGCATACTACTTTGATCTCAGATAACATAATTTACTCAATATGGATTTAATAGCACATAAAGTAGCCCTCAGAAATAACATCAAAATAATCTGTACCTGCCCTGAATTAATTGATTTGATCGTTCATTCATAAACAAGTTATCTCTCCTCTGTCAATTTCAGCTGCAAATTGTGTTTATACATACCAACAATGGGAAAATCATATGTTAATCTGTTCCTAAAAAGGATTATTTGATATATCCAATAGCATATGATTGTGTTGAATCATGATATGAGGGTTCTGCAGCTAAGACTGTTATCTTCAAAAAACAGTACCATAGTTCTTGGGGATGCTGAATCAACAAACAGAGCTTGTGTTTCACTGCCTCTCACCTTGATTCACTATTCAGAACAGCCAAAAAGGGAAGAGCTCTTACCACTAAATTATTTTTGAATTTAGGATTCTATTTATAATTTTGTGAAAGAAGGTCTGTGTTTATGCTTAAGGAATCAAATCAAGTATTCATACTTTGAATGTTTATGGTACTAATCCCCCTATCTCCTTTCAGGCCTGTTTTTGGCTGGTAAACATTGTTGCAGATTCACAGTGCAAAAAAGTTGTGTATGTAAATTGAGGTTACACACACTTGTGAACTGTTTTGAATGTTCAATATTTCTGCATAAACATGACCCAAGGAACGATCTGTTTTCCACACATCCTAAAAGTAGATAAAAGAGAATCCAATTTACAAAAATGGTATTGTTTACCTATGTTGTACAACATCCAGATCTTCCAAGGTATCAGGAATCTCCATATGCTCCAGCCATTTCTCTTTCTCGCTCATCCAAAGCTCACATGCATCAGTCTCACTTAATATTGTATAGAGATCCAAAGCATCCTGTAGCTTCTGCCTGCGCAGATCTGCCAGAGACACCACCTCATTATACATTGTCTGGATGGTCTTGAGCCTGTTCTCAAATCCTGGAACATCCCGGAATTCAGCAGGAAAGCTCTGTGCTTGCCTATTCAGGTTGTCCATAATTTTCTTATTGTTTGCTACCTCATCCAAGAGGTCTCTGTGCTTTTTAACCAGGGCTTGAGTGGAATATTCATCATGCCCCACATCATCACTGGATACTAGCCGATTAGCATCTTGGAGCCAGGCCATCAAGTCATCTGCGTCTACCTGGAACTGAAAAAAGCTTTCTGCATCGTGTAAATTCTTCTTGCGGAAAGCTGCCAATTCCTGCAACTGGGACCAGAGAGCTTTCACTTCTTCAATCCTGCTGCAGATTTTTGATGCTCCAAAATGCTTCTCAGCAATCATGTTTTCTCCCTCCTTGATGGTCTGCTTCAGGTGAGCTCCTAGGCCACGTAACTCATCCTCGAAAGCTTTATGTTTCCTCTGTAAAATGAGAATACTGGTGAGGTCTTTCCCATAGTCCAGGGAAGAATAGATCTGCTCTTTCTCCCTGATCCAACTTTCAGCTTCATCCAGTTCCCAAAAGAACTTCCACTGGCGCTTGGATTGGTCAAGACGAGCTTTCCTCTTTGCAGCTAAAGCAATCAGCTCTTGGTAGTATAGTTCCAGGAGGTTCACACGATCACGAATTATTTTGGGATCACATGGTTGATAACCTGCACATAGTTACGTAGGCAAAAATTACAAGTAGTTTTAATAACAGAACACACTTTCCTTTACATTAATCATCTTATGGTTTAAATTTTTAGGCACAATTCATACAATAAACATGAAAAATAACTGTCATTTATGCTGGTTTCAAAATCAGGGAAATAATGACTTGCAATTTGGAAGAGAAACAATGCAAACCAATCAAAGAATAAAAGAAGAAATATTTCAGGAATGGTGGTGTGCTTGTTTAAAAAGACTGGCACCTTTTCTAGTAATTGTACTGAATATAAATATTTAAAAGTACCGTATTTTTTGGAGGATAAGACAAACCTTTTTTCCTCTAAAAAGAGGCTGAAAATCTGGATGCATCTTATACACCGAATTCAGCATTTTTCGCCTCCCACAGCCCTGCCCCCTTCACCAAAATGGCTGTGCATAGAGGCTTTCAGAGAGCTCCTGGGAGGGCACAAATGAGCGAAAAATGGGCCATTTTTGCTCAATTTTGTCCCCCCAGCCCCCAGGAGCATTCTATAAGCCTCTATAAGGCTATGCACGCAATTCTTTTGACCAAAAACTGGCCCATTTTTGCAAAAAAATGGCTGTTTTTTGCTCCAAACCAAGGCTATTCATGCCTTTTTTTAAAAAAATGGACCTGTTTTAGAGAAAAATGGGCCATTTTGGGGAGGTTTGCAGAGTGCAAACACTCTTTTTTTTCCTTTCAGGAAGCTGTTTAGTTAGAGGGATTGATGAGAATTACATTGGTCAAGTGCTGTGCCAGCAGAAACAAAGTTTTACATAGGTGCTACAGGTTGTCAGCGATTTCCTTCTCCAGCACATGGATAAATACACCTGGAAACATCTACCTACCTACCTACTCTCTCTCCCTCCCTCCCTACTGTATTTCTCTCTCTTTCTCTCCCTCTCTATCCCTCTATCTACCTACCTAATTTTTTTAAAAAATCGCCTCCTCAAAACCTGGGTGCGTCTTATACTCTGGTGCATCTTATACTCTGAAAAATACGATACATGGCAAGCCTTATTATAGAGGTGTAGCAGAGATATAATCATATAATAATTATATTAGAAGATGTAATTATATAATAATGAAACAAAACAACTTCAAGGCTTTTTCCCCCTTTCTTTCCTTTCTTTCTTTCTAACTAGGAGCAGAAGCTTATCAGTAGCGCCACAAGTACTCTAAAATTCAGGAACCAGGAACACTAGCAAAGTCAGGGTTCAAACCATAATAACCCACTAGAGATGAATGTTAGTTATTCATAAATGCCATACTGAATATATGTCATGTTATCTATATAGGAAGACATTCGAGAAGGAAACATTGAGTGTGGAAGAAATGGGTAAAAACTGGCAATTACTACACTCAGAACACTATGGAATGCAATTCATTCAGTCAATCAATAAAAATATTGACAAGTGTATACAAGCATTCATTTCAAACAACCAACAAGAAAAGAAACTTTCCAGAGGCTAAATATAGGCTATCCCTCTTCATCCCTTCTCTTTTTATAAAATGCAAACACCAATGATACGCTCATTCTTAGCAATCTGGCAAACACTTACCATCTCCATTGGCAAATTTAAGGGCAGCTGCATTGACAGCATGAATCTTCTCTGCCTGAATAGCCATGTCAGCCTCCATCAACTTATGCTTCTGAAGCAAGTCTTCTGCTTCCAACAGATGCTTCCCAGTTTCTGGAGATGAAAGTTTTACCTGAAAAAATGTAAAAAGAAACTGCATTTCCCTTTCTTTTTAAACAACTAAGTATGGAGTGAACCCTTGACACAAACACAAACATAAACACACACACTTACAAACACCCTTTTTTTTAAAGGAATAACAGTTTAGGATGAACCTGAGAAAAGAAGCAGAAACAATCCATGTTTAAGAAAAACAATTCAGGGAAAGATAAATTTATTTTATGGTCACACAACTGTCTTTTCCTATGGGACCTGTAACCTGGCATTCTGAATTCTGTTGGAGAAGACATGTGGGAATACAAATTTGAATGGAGAAACAGAGGCGTGTTCTTTTGAAACAATGGAAATTGTACTCCCACGTACTCCCAAATTGTACTCCCATGGGATTACACCCTATGGTTCTGAAGCAATTGGCAGGCGTGATCTCAGAATCACTGAACTATATCTTTCAAACATCCTGAAGCACTGGGGAACTACCAGATGATTGGAAAACGGAGTATGTAGTTCCCATCTTCAAAAAAGAAAGAAAAAATGGATCCTGGAAACTACAGACTTATCAGCCTGACATGAATACCTAAGAAGATTCTTGAAAAGACAATTAAGCAACAAATCTGCAACCACCTAGAAGCAAACAAAGTCATAACCAGAAGCCAACATGGATTTGTCAAAAACAGTTTATGTCAGATAAATCTTACTGCATTCTTTGACATAGTGACAAAATTAGTGGACCAGCAAAATGCTATGGATATAATGTACTTGGATTTCAGTAAGGCATTTGATTCAGAAGACCACAAGCTATTACTTGATAAGATAGAAAAATGTGGGTCAGATAGCATCATTACCAGATGGATTTGTAACTGGTTGACCAACTGCTCTCAATGTGTAATCCTTAAAGCAACTGCATCTACATAGAGGAAAGTATGGAGTGGAGTACCCCAAGGCTCTTTCCTAGGCCCAGCACTCTTCAATATCTTCATCAATGATTTTGATGAGGGGATAGAAGGGGAACTCACCAAATTTGCAAACAACACCAAGCTGGCAGGAATAGAAGACAAATCTTATGATACAGAAGGATCCTGACAGACTTGAACACTGGGCCCTATCTAACGAAATGAAATTCAATGTAGAGAAAAGTAAGGTTCTATATTTAGGCAAGAAAAACCAAATGCATAGGTATAGTATAGATAATACCTGGCTCAATAGCAGTAACTGCAAGAGCGATCCTAGAATCTTAGTGGACTATTATTTAAATATAAGCTGCTATTCTGTAACATCCTGTCAAATTATTAAAATGTGCTCTACCTGATTGCGGTTCTGAAAAATGTATAGAAAGTACAGTAAATTCAGAACAGAGTAACTATGTAGCTGACGGGTACCAGTTTGATAAGATGCCTTAATCAAGAGGCATTTCAAAGTAGCTTTCTAAACAGCTTGTAAAATGTAAAATATTTTTGGGAACTAGCTAGTATAATCAATGTTAATGAAGTTGATCATTATCAGTCTGAGGTGTTGTTTTTTTTAAATCAGTCTTTAAGGAGCCTGGCAAGATTCAATAACCTAAACCAGTGTTATAATGCAGCACTTGGGGCTTCATCCCCATTTTCCAATTTATTTCCAGCAATCCACCAAGTCTTATCCAGGTCCCTCCTTACTTTCATCTCCTCTATCCAGTCGATGCTATGCAGCATGTCCTGAAACAGCTGCTGCAGTGTCAGATTCATCTCCAGCCTCTGGCGTCGAGCTTGCAGCAGTTCCAAGAGGTACTCCCAGAGTCGCAGAATACTGTCCTTGCGAGCATTGATGCGCTTGATGTCATGGTAATTCTCTACTTCCAGTTCCTTGGCCACCTCCTCTATGGCCTGTACCCGCTCTTTATAGGCAGCTGTGTCCGTCTCAATGGCTTCATGCTTCTTCTTTGCTGCCTCCACAGCTGGCAAGTCATTTCCGAAGTTATCCTGTCCCAAGTAAAGATAGTTTAGTCAGTAATATCTTCGCTACCTATTGTCTCTCACACTGAGCATCACAAAAGGGAATGCATCTGTAAAATAACACAGCACAGCTTTTGGGACAAATATGGGGATTTTAATGATCTGCTTGTTTGTAACTACCCATTATAGTAGGCTGAAAGGGTGGGCAAAAGGATGTTGCATTGCACATCCACCTTGACTCCAAATGTAAGATTGAGATAGTATTGCAACACAAAAAAGAAGCAGGACATCACTACACTTTGTAAAGCTGCATTGAAGCAAACAATTCCAAAATCTGACCTTTAAACTCCTTAGCTAAGAGATGTTCCTGCTGCTGTAAGGAGAAGTACTGAACCACAAAACTGCATCATATGCAGGTCAATTCTTTTATCCAGTAAAATTCTGTTCATTATAATTTATGAAACATTTGGTAATTCATTCAATTTTCAGAAGAACACGTGATCCCAAAAACGGCAATACTATATAGAAATAGTAGGACTGTACTATTTGTATGCAATAGTACAAAACAGGAAAGTGGGTCATTTTCAAAGAACAAAGGATTCATGATATTTTGAAGAATCCATCGTAAATACATCTCACAAGAAACTCATGTAGTCATGAATATACTGCTGGTGTAACTTGATCAAATCAAGTTGCGTTTTATTTTTTACCCCATTTTTATTGTTATTTTTATAAATAACTCAAGGCAGCAAACAAACCAAATAATCCTTCCTCCCACAAGAACCTTGCAAGGTGGGCTGGGCTGAGAGAGCATGTGACTGGACCAATGACACCCAGTTGATTTTTCATGCCCAAGGTAGGGCTAGAAAACTTACCTTGCATAACTGTCTAAAATTTTAAGTTTTGCACCTATTTCTGGATTTATCTTCCATCTAACTTCCACCAAACACTCCCCCTCATTCAGAAAACGTCTTGCAAAAACCCAGAGCTTGTGAAAAATCATTTTACTTTATATACAGTATTAGATACTGGCTACTTGGGATATTCTGGTGAATGTATATACCAGTACTTGATTCATGTACATATTGTTCAATGGGAGATGTTTGCTCACACGTACAAAAAATTTCCACATGGTTCTTTCCCCAAACTGTTCTGAATGTAAGAATTAGTATTCCCCAAGAGGACAAGCTGCATTCACATTTTGTGTTTCCATTTAAAATAATTATTTACAAATGTACTTTCTGGTTTCGGATTAAATGCTTTATATGCAGATATTTTTTATAGAAAGCACAATTACACACCTTGCAAAGTCCCAGATAGTTCTTTATTACCTGTGCCACAAGGCGTTGGTTTTCACTAAGCCAGGTCTCTCGCATTGCAGCCTTGCGATCAAAGCGTCGGGCAAGCTGCTCCAGCTTCTCCTGCCTTATAAGCTCATTTCTCAGTGCTAGTTCCCGTTCATGCTCTGCCTTTTCCAACTTCTCCCAGGCCTGTGCAAATAAGAATACACTCTAAATAAACTACTAAACATCTGTAGCTATTAGATAAGTGTAAGTCTATTTAACACTCATTTGTCCATGTTAGCTACAGTATATAACTGCACAATATCTTTCCAATCTGCCATTTACAGTTTTTCTACTATGACATATGATAATACAGAATAAAATCAGAACATGATTAAGAGTGTGGTATTTGTATTCCTTTCAGAAATTATTTTGACCTGCTACATAAAATTCAAGACTGAACCTGTATTTTATTACATGTAAACAAATGGCTTTCCCACTTTTCCAACCATTCAAACTAAGAATGGAGAGAGAGAGAGAGAGAGAGAAAGAGAGAGAGATATTAATCTGGGTAATGGGGATTTAGTCATCTTACCCTTGTCATGGTCAGATCACTCTCTCCTGCGGCTGGACTTTCCGATT
>JAPKID020002476.1:0-13282 GCA_026931265.2 Tropidonophis doriae | reverse complement strand
GAAAAGATAATGTAGACATATTTACCTAAATGGGCATAGCTCTGTGCCATTGAGTGTGATTTAGAATCCTGATCACCTAAATTCCTAATAGTATAAGAGTCTATGTATTCATTTAGCTTAATGTGTGGAAATTTCTTCCTTAGAGATAAGAAATAATTTATCTAGGAAGCTACTAGCCAATCCCATATTCAGTACTAGACAGCTTCTTCTTCCAGTTTCATCTGACAAATTGTCCTTCAAAATGATGGAAATTAAGTGCGTGTCAATTTCTTCCCTAGATATGTTTATGGCACTTAAAGATTTAACAGTCTATCTGTATTTATTTTTCATCAGTTGCTCTGGGCTTCTTCAAATGGACAGACAGAAAAGTGATTGTGGTTATTCATAAGGCATCCATCTAGGCTGAAAGCCAGCCGTCTATCCTGTTTGCCTGGGAGAAATTGTGCTGCTCTTTAAATTTTTCTTTTCATGAATATATTGTCTTTCCTGTAAGCTCACATTGCTATTTTTTGTCAGCTTCAGCTCCTAATTGCCATGTTTAAAATGATCGTGTGAGACTTGTACTACAGCCACCAGTTCACAAATTCAAAAATGATGTACATCTGGGGCTGCTTCTGCAGCACCTCATCAAATACATAAATTACTATTAGCTATATCAAGGATGGGAAAGAGTTTATTTAGTCCTCAGTTTTAATTAAATTATTTAACTTTCACTAATTCTCCCTTCCCAGAGATGTCTGCAAATTAGAATAAGTTATTCTATAGAATGCTCATTTGCATGAATTTTGCAGTTTTCTGCTCAAGAAATATAGAATAAAATTGTATATATTAGAGTAAGTTAACTGTAAAAAGTAAAGGAAGCTGAGTATGAAAAGAAATGTGATTTGAACATTTAAATATTTTTAAACTATCCCAGAATTGTTAGAAATGAATAAAGCAGGTTTATGAATGAATTCATGCAATATAGATACAATTTATAGATCAATTTCTGAGCCTATATAAGAAACTCTGCACTGTCTATCTCTTCATAAGTACTTTTTCTACATACAGTACGTTTAGTATCTGATGACATATCTGTAGTAAGCCATATATTTTTACTAATTATCTTTCCAATATACTTTCTAGATTTATGTCACTAATCATGTATACCAGTATGATCCCCTCTGTGTATCTTTAAAAAAAATAAAATTAAGTATACGGTTGGGTTATCTGAGATATGCAAGCTTGGAAAACTGAAACTGACCTTTAAAATGGGACATAAAAATAGTCTTTGAAGTAGAATAAAGTAAAGTGCCCGTTACTCTTGCCTTATTCTTTTTACATTCATTTACATCTAAAATCTAGCATCAATCATGTGCACTAAGCACATTTCATCTTTAAAACTAAAATTGCATTATAAAATTCCAAATTGCTGCTTTGTACAAAAAAAAACCCTAGGAGACAGAAAGACACAGGGGGCAGTACATTAAAAGCCAGCTTTCAAAAGAAAATCTAAAAAGCAGTCAGAAGCACAGAAAGGTGAAATTACATTAGATTATTCCACTTATTAAAAACAGAGCTTTAACCCACTAGTAAGTTAAGAAGTGTTCATTTAAGCAAAAATTTTAAGGTAGCACAATGAAACTGGCTTTTAAAAATAAATCAATCTCATATCGCAGATTTGATAATTGCAGTATCAATATAGCAGCATCAGAAACAGCAAAGCTCTCTTGGTGCATGAAAAAATTCAGATTGATATCAATAGTATCATTTTATTTTGTTCCCTTCCATCAGATTACAATTATTCTATGAAGGGTTTAACTTAAATCATTTTGGCTTAGGTATAAAATAGTAGCATTTAAAGTTGTGGGGATCAATATAAAATTGGTCCATTCTACTTTTCACAGTAATATAGCAGTATTTCAACCCAGTAAACCCAGTAGTACGGTTCAGGTACAGCCCTACAGCAGAGATATTTCCACCCAGGATTGACATATAGTAGTGATTGACAATCTGGGACTATATCAGTAATAGCTAACCTTTTTCTCTTCACCTGCCAAAATTGTGCATATGTGTGTGATAGTGTGCATGTGTAATGCCCATACCCATAATGCAATGCACCCCGCCCCCTCATGGTTCTCCCCATGGATATATGTGAATGTATGTGAATACCCTGTGCCTGTTTCGGGTCTGCTATTTTAGCAGGCATGCCTGAAGCCTCCTGAAACATAAAAAGGAGTGCCGGGGGCTCCCAACGTACTCCCCCCATGCATGCACAGATGTTTCTCCTGCACATGTGTGCCATCTCCCACATGCACCACAGAGACCTGAAAATCAACTGGCTGGTGGGAGGTGCTCATGCATGCCTGGTGGAGCTGAGCTGGGTGATGGATCGTGTGCTACAGAGAGGGATTGATGTGCCACCTGGGGCATGTGTGCCACCTGGGGCATGCATGCCATAGATTCACCATCATGGGACTATATGCACTAAGTAATTTAGCCTAGATTTCAAAATATCTTAAAATGGTCATTAAGTCTTTGAAATTCTTGCAGATGTCAATGAGAGATTTTTAGCCATAGTCGACTGAATTCAAAGAGTGGAAGCATTCTACCACATACAGTATGTTCTTCAGGTCTGTCTATACTGAAACATAACAAGTAAAAATTTTATAGCAGTTATACAACCTCTCATGAACTAAAATATTTTTTTGGTTTTGTTGACCCCTGCCCCAGGTCATTGTAATTTCATAAGTGGTATAGTAATCTTATTTAAAATATGTTACAGGCAGCTGAGAGAAAGCCACTATCCATGAACAGATCAATATGCATTGTGTGCATTCAACTGTTCAATAATCAATTGAGTCTTGTTATGAGAAAATAAATGCTAAAAATCTTAAAAGTTAATTTCGATTGAAAGCTTTTATAAGGCTATCAAATTATTAAAAGTTTTTCACTTTTTACTCTTCTTTTCAAAAATATGTAAGCTGTGTATTTTTTTTTTTTAGCCAAGGGTACATCTTAATTTTCATTTTCATTTTAAAGCCTGTAGAAATGAAAAACTTGTAATGTAATATTGCTTTGCTATAACTTCCTTAGGCCACTCTAGGTATAGCTAGTCTAGAGAAAAGAAGGACTAGGGGTAACCTGATAACAGTATTGCAGTATTTGGGGGGCTGCCGCAAAGAAAAAGAGGTGAACTTATTTTCCAAAACACCAGAAGGCAAGACAAGAACCAATGGATGGAAACTAACCAAGGAGAGAAGCAACCTAGAATTAAAGAGACATTTCTGACAGTGAGAACAATTAACAAGTAGAAAAACATGCCTTCAGAAGTTGTGGGTGCTTCATCACTGGGAGATTTTAAGAAGAGACTGGACAGCCGCTTGTCCAAAATGGTCTCTTCCGGGTCTATTCTGATTGACTATACTAGCCATGTTGTTTGGTGCAGTAGGCATTGAGGTTCATATCTACTAAGTGGTTTACAAAATTCCAAACTATCACCCACAAATTATTGACTCTTACAAGATAGTACTAGCAACTCTAGCACATGTCTGGTTCAAAGAACAGGCTCTTCTAAGTAGCTTCCATTTTAAATGTTTTTGGGGGGAAATACTTGTCCAAAATGCAACTATCTGTCTCTTGTTGATTTTTTGGTCTCCAGATTCAGAGACATCTGCTTTCTGATGTAGACACACTCCTTCTTTCCTTTTTTTCCCTCCCTCTCTTCCACCCCTTTCCCCACACATTCCTATAATGTCTATTCTTTGGTGAAAGCAAACCCTATTCTGTGTCAGGTGGCTTGTACGCTCAACTTAATTATCAATTCAAATTGCAAGGTCAGTTGTTTGAACAAAAGTGCCAAGCAGAGAACAAATCCCAGAAGCCCAGCTACAGAAATTTACACTTGTTGCTCCATCACCAAAGCCACCGAAAAAGACTGAGTTAGTGGTAATGAAAGAAAGCAGTGATAGGAAAAGAGTGATTTCCCATATTTCTTTCCAGCTAACTTTAGGACCTGTCACCAGCCTCCCAGGGATGTTGACATGAAGGGGAGAGTTTGAAAGAGAAGGAACTTTCCACATAGTAAAATCCAAACCAGTGTTGGAGAAAAGTGGACATCTCAGAGGCACTTTGATTTCTTGCCCTTAACTTTCTCTGATAGCAAACTAAGTTTTGCTTTTTCTATCCCAAGTTTACTTGCCACATTAGGAATCCTTGCCACTGCAGAGGTGGAAGTAGAAGCTTTCCCAAGGATTGGAGGAAAACTTCTAGTTACTTGTCTGCAGTGGCAGATTCCTAAAGTGGCAAGTAAACTTGGGATAGAAAAAAGCAAAACTTAGTTTGCTATCAGAGAAAGAAAAGAACAAGAAATCAAAGCTATAGCAACTTTTTCTTCTAAGGAATGGTTGTTCAGTTCTCTAAATAGGTATTCAACTAGAGCAGAGGCGGTGAACTATGGCCCTTTTATGACTTGTGGTCTTCAACTACCAGAATTCCTGAGCTGGCTGGTTCAAGAACTTTGGGAGTGGAAATCCACAAGTCATAAAAAGCACCATAGTTCACCACCCCTGAGCTAGTGAGAGAAACAGGTGCCAAGCTGCCACAAAGCCCAGAGATGCAAAGAGAAGGAGAAAGTAATACAGTTATAAATGACAGGAGAGTCTGAAACACTAAACTAAATACTGAATTGAACCTCTTCATATTTTAGCATTAAGAAAAACTTACACCAGAAAGAATTCTGAGCTTTCCTTCAGGTTTTCACCCTGAACGGATGAGGCAGGACTCAGGCTTCAGTAACAACAACAGCTCTTTATTCAGCAAACTATGTACAGATCCTGAGCTGGCCTGTCTCACAGCTAGCCCTTTTATAGAGAGCTGTCAGGCGGTTCAACCAATCGGCTCTTGGTATTTTCCCGCCAGAATGGAGGACCTTTGGTGGAGCATGTTGCTCCAGTCTCAATATGTAACACTTCCAACCTCAGAACTTAGGAAAAATTCAAAAGGTTGGCTTGTTTAACTAACAAGCCAACAAGTGGAAATAGCAAGTCTTCATTGGACTATAATAACCTTCAAATGTCATTAGAAGTCCCTGAGTCCTCTCAACGCTTCAGGAGTTGTGAAATGTTATTTGTTGTGTGTTAATAAAATTACACATAGTGTTTTAGACAAAGAAGGAGAAGTGAAGTAATGAAATGTGATCCCATTCAGCATATAGGAAAAGGTAGAGTTTTTCCCTTGACTTCCACTAGAAGGTCATAACAGTCAAGACAGTATCTGCAACTGGGTGATCAAAGCCCCACTTTCTTTTCCCAGTGACACACATAAAAGTAGGGTAGATGTTCAATTACATGGACACAGCTGCCCGCTTGACTTTTGTGTCCCACACCCCACAAGAAACCCTTATTGTAAAGGATGAAACTAAGGGAAAAAACAGAAACTGGGATCAGTGACCAATTAGACTTTTTATTAGGAAATGCCAGTAATCATTGCAAGAAATTCATATATTTGGCTAATGTAGATAAATATAATCCATCACCTAAGCTAATGTCACAATGCAGTCAGACAAATACACACACACAGTGAAAATTCAAACACATTCAGGGTTCAGAAAAGAATATCTTCCTCTTCTTTAATGAGTACATTTAATTCTGAACCCTCAAGCAGAATATGTAAGAACAGCAGCAAGCCATTCTCAGAGAGCCATGCATAAGGTGACCAGAGGTCCCGCTTTTGGCGGAACAGTCCCGGTTCACCTTCAGATGTCCCGCGCCCTGCCGCCTCTTCAAAATGTCCTGCTTTTTGCAGGCAGGCGGCGGGCGCTCTGTACGCGCTCAGAGGCGCGCACCTCTGAGTGCCAGCTCAGGTGGGGAGGGTGTCGGGACCAAGGAGGGGGGACGCGCGCACTCTGGCATGTCATGCGCCTGCACAGAGGGCATCAGGGTGGGGGCATGCCCCCACCCACCCCCGCAGTGCCCTCTTTAAAGGCAGCGGCGGCCCGAGCCTGTGGCTCTCAGCGCCGCCAGGCCAGGCCGCCACCACTGCCTTTAAAGAGGGCTCTGTGGGGGCGGGTGGGAGTGTGCCTCGACCCTGATGCCCTCTGTGCAGGTGCGTGATGTGCTGGAGCGCGCCCCCCTGCCTGTCGATGGTGTCCCACTTTGGGACTTTGAATATCTGGTCACCATAGCCATGCATCTATTTGCTCTAGTCCCAAAAAACTGTCCCTGCATCAAGAATTCTTCCATATCAAAATTACAATGATAAAGTTGGCCTGCAATATACTCTTGCTCAGCTTCTCCGCTGTTGCAGTTAATAGTGTTTTTATTGCTGTATTATAAAGACATATTTCATTTGCTGAACCATAAACAATACTCAAACAGGTTTCCACCGGGGGTATCTCATCTTTGCTTCCTGCAATCTGAAAGTGAAGGACTTACTGTCTCTCATTGCTGGCCTGAGATTTGCTGCTCTCCATTCATCATGCAGTTGCAATCTGTTCTGGGAAGCAAAATTAAAGCACTGGAGTGCAAGCAGCAGAATGGTTAGTACTACACGAGAAGTCTGCTGATCCCTTGATTTAAATTGGAGTGTGCTGTGCACAGGGGAGAAATTCCTCACTTGATAGAAGAAATGTAATAGTGACTTGATACTCAGGTTGATTTCAGGGGGCAAAAAGGGGATCTAAAGAATGTGCACCCAAACACTAGGACTTAGAGAAAGGAATATGAATTTGCATACAAAATACAAATGATGAAGAAATAGGATGGCGTGGGAAAAAGTGAGAAAGTGAATAAAACTGGGAGTTAACACATCCACCAGGTCTCAATAATCTAATAGTGAGCCTTTCTTTATTAGGAATCTGGTTATTAAATCTATTAGTTATATTATATACCTGACATGAAGTTCAGATACTTAATGACTATAACACCACGTTTTGTAAATACAATTCCATATAGCTTCCAGAGAGTTTCATTTCTTTGAAAAGTGAATCTGATTTGAGCTGCCAGGCACCAGTAAGGAATGTGTTCAATCTCATCAAAAGTAATTTTCCCAAAGATTAGTTGTGTGAAGGACAGCAGTCCCAGGGAGCATGGTGTGAAACTGTGAATAATGGGACCAATGGAGAGGCCAAGGTTCAAAGACCCTGACAGGAGACCACATCTGTAGTACTCATGATTTTAAGTGCATTCCATTTATAAAACATTTGAGGAAAAAGCAATAAGAAGCAATATCTCAAGCTAGCCAACTGAAACTTGGTGGATTATGTTCAGCATTTTTGTTCTTTTCATGATAGGAAGATTAGGTTTATTGAGGAGGGGATCTTCCACAAATGAAAGTACACTCCTTGATTCACTGGGCAAAACTGTTGGATTCAACCCAATGATCATATCCAAACTTTCTCTTTGGGAATCCCAATAATATTTACAGGAATATCTGAAATTTACAGGAATATATGAAATTCTTTTTAGCAGTATTGATGGTTTAGCAAAGTATGCTTTGTTTTGTTTTTTAAGATTAAAAGAAAAATTACAAGCATATCTCTAAATACTGTTCCTCAATTTAATCTCCAAAGATCTTTCAGGCTTTGTGCATTATAAAACTAATTAACCATCAAGGTAGCTCTTCCCCTGAGATTTAAAGGGTAACAAATTCAATCTGCCTGTCTTCTTTTGCATTTGCCTCAAACATCTGTTGCAGAATTCCGGAATCGAGCATTTGGCACACTTTGGTGTGAAAAATTCCTATATATTGTAATTTGTGCAGAGAAATATAGTTGATGTTGTTGATTTAAGGATCACAATACATTTTTCCAAAAACATTGCTGAAATATTACTCAAAGTTATGAGCGACAATAGCTAAAGTCTCTAAATAAAGTGCACATTGATAGCATGACTAGCAGTTTGCAGTTCTGGAAAGAAAAGTTAACAAATAGCCAGAATTTCTTTTTTCACACTTATGGATTCCCCCTAGCTGGATAAATTCTTCCTTGTTTGCATCTATTCAAGTCAATAGAATAGTAATAGGTAGAAGATAAGTATTAGACTGTTTCTTCTCTTCCTCCTCCTCCTTCAGTAACTTTAATAATCAATACTCAAATCACACTTTGGGATTTTGTTATATTATTTGCAAATATTAGAAATGGCTTTACTGAATAGATTAACTGTTAGATTAACCAAGGTGCTGATGAAAAATCTGACTGTTCTATAAAGACCGCAACTTCAAGGTGATTTTTAATACAAATACTTTGTTAAAGGTGAGAAAATGTTTGTTGGGTTATAACATTACAACTTTTCTATTTGAACTTCTTATAGAATGGGAAAGGGAAAATTTCTCATAGACTAGAGTGGGAAAAGGTTAAGTATGTATGCAAAATAGAAACAAATGGCTATAAAGATTTGCCTCATTGTTACATGGAGAACATTTTACAATGTCAGATTTTAAAATCCTAATACTACAATATCATTTTGACATTACTTTTTCAATATCAGTGAAAATGGCTGAAGTAGCATAAAAACTTACCAAAAAACTTTAATCCCCTCCTAATCAGGACAAGTTAGACCCACCAATTGTTAGTGTGTGACTGTTGGCTTATTCCAGAAAACCTGATGTGACCCTTAAGATAACAGAAGGCAGGCATTATTAGTCTAAATTTTAACATTAGGGTACTTGGAGAATGACTTTCAGATCTTTTTTCAGTTTAGTAATTGCCTTGGATAGCAACTGTTCACCCATAAAAGAAACATTTTCTGATCAATGCACATACATACATCTAGTTTCTGTGTCTGACAAAGTGCATTGTTGTACAAGAGACCACTGATCTTCATAGTCTCTCTTTCTTTTCTCTCTTTCTCTCTCTGTCCCTCCCTTATTCCATCCCTCTCTTTCTCTTTTTCTCCCCCCCTCTCTCTTCCTCCATCTCCCTCCCTCCCTCCTCTCTCCCTCCCTCCCCTCTCCCTCTCCCTCTCCCTCTCCCTGTCTCTCTCTCACGCACACGCACACACACGCACACACTTGGAATCCATTGTGATTGCTAAATGGGATCCACCTGTATTTAGTCACATTTGGGCAGGACATGTTACAAAATCTTCCCTGCACTTTCCTGGACTCAGGAACTGTCTACCCCAAGTGGGGATATTGAGTTCACCTTTTCATTGTCAGAATTGTGAACTTATTGCTAAAAACATTTTTTTAAAATTTCAGAAGAGCTTTTATCCACTTTATGACTGAGTTTTGTTGATTCCATTTTTAAATTTTTTGCATTTGTTGCTTTGCCGTTTAGCATGTTGGATTTTATATTTCCATTGTTATTTTTATTATTATGTTTGTCTTATATTTAACAGTGAAATCCTATTCAAATCTACTCAAAAAAGAGTTCTATTTTTAAGTGAGCAAAAGCTACCTCAAGGTTTCACTCCTATATGCAGCACATAGTACCAGTATCAGTCTACTCTGTTGTTCATATTTTTCATCTTCCTTTAGCTGTATTGATTGCTACTTTCTGTCTCTCCCTGCCTTGAATTCATTTAAGTTTGGAACATATTAATCAGATGAAGATTTCAATATGTCTGTAATAATCTCACAGCTTCTGTTTTTTAAAAAGCAATTTACTGAGCCCAGGTAGAAGTGGTACTGCTTGACATAACACAAGTTATCCATGAAGTTTGGTGCCACATGTTCTACCCTGGATTAATCACATAACACAACCATTTGAAGCTTATGAATAACAATAGAGTCTGCAGTTACGCCAGGCAAATGAAAATAAAATTACAAGGACCATCAATCTACATGCTTCAGGGTATCAGATAATCACCAGCTGGCGTGAGAAAGAAATTTACCTCCTTTGGTATGAGGCTCAAACCACAGGAAACATTATGGACTTTATACTGTGTTCTCTGAAAATCCATGTTGATGTCTTGTGGAGAAAGGCTATTAAAATTAGATGGACTCTCATATGCTTTTTCTAAAAGAAAAATGTATTTCCATTAAATACAAGACATCTCAAGTAGACTATTTTCACTTCAGAAAATGCCAAATCTCTGATTACAGATCTTCAGAAGAATTGGATGGAAACACCTTTGCAATGTAAAGCCAGCCAAATAATTATCTTAATGGGATTAAACCTTAGGGGCTCAAGGTGGTTGTGTCTTTTGGGGGGGGGGAAATACTTTAATTGACATTAGGAATTTCTGTTCTGATAAATAATACATCACAAACAAGTTAAAAGCTTGTGTTATTTTATCCTCTTTTAATCTTTGCATGATGGTAGTGCAAATTACAAGTGGCAGGTAGTTCTGTGCATAATCCTGCTAATGGAGGCAGACAGCCAAAGCCACAATTTAGCAGCAGCATATTAAGTCTGTTGCAGAGCAATGTATTTTCCATGCAGCATAACTGCTACTCCAGTAATAATATCATAGGATGCTATTTGTGCCATCCTAATGGCACTGTCCTGGTACTGTCATTCTATTTCATCATTACCTCTCATCCACATGATAGCATCTTCAGGGTATTACGTGCCTGCAGACTCACCTGCCTCAGTGTAAGTAACAACCCTAAACTGACATGCTTATGCCAAATGCATACATTCAGTGACTACTTCACTTCACAAACTTGCCAACTTTCCTCAGTATTGAGAAAGGAAATAAACTCTTTTCAGGCAGTAAAAATGAAGAAGCTTGGAAAGAAGAAAAAGATAGTCATTCTTGTTGACAAGGTAAATCTGCAATGTTATTGCGACTGTGTTTTCTTTATTCTTTTAGCTGTTACAATCACAGAAATCATTGTATTCATATCCAGCTATTAGAAAGTCACAATAAAGCCCTCCATCAAATTCAGGAGCTCTTAAATACAGTAGAGCAAGCAGACATTTCCATTTCCTCCATTTCTCCATGTTTGTATGTCTATGGAGAACAAAAAGAGAATTCCCACTTCCCTAGCAACATCGACCTGAGGTTAGGTGAATGCCAACAACTCTTCTGTTTCATCTATCCATACCTACATCCAAAATATTAATCTAATTAAACTAACCAACCAACCCACTTTATCTCCAGGCAACTCATCTAAAGCAGATTATGGAGCTCATAATAAATTAAGATCAACTTAACCTTTTTGGTTCAATTAATCTAATCAGATCTCTACCAAGAAATATAACTAGCCACACCGTAAATTGCATGTCATTAAAGAAAGATTTAGGGTGGCGTATTCCAGAATATTGATTTTTTTTTCCCCTGCAGCTGCTTATTTATAATGTTCTCAAGCACCACAGAAGCAATAAAGTTTGTAGATACAGATCTACATATTCTACCTCGCTGGGGAGGAAAGATACTTAAAGCAGAGATTCGGGCTCCTAATGAAGAAGTTCTGTTTGCCTGCCAGAAACAACAGATAAATGACAAAGCAATTTTCACACTCCTTAATGAGATCCCAAGATACTTCGTCAAATTCCACACTGTTGAATAGATGAATTTAAACTCGGGGCTGCTTTCTTCCAATCTTAGAAATTACATCCTTCCCCCTTCCTCCTCCAGTGTGAATCAGGGAAGCTGGACAGCAATGGAATAATGCATGGTTCACACACCTAGGGGTAGCAAGATCAGCTAACAGTAGTTCCAGCATTGATTAACGGCATCACAATGAATAAGAAAGGAGCAAAGAATGATTTGTCACTTTTGAAATGCATCCACAATCGTTTTTCAGACTTTTTTCAAAAAAGGGGAAAGGTGCTGATTTAATGTAAGTCTGTTGGGCAATGGAATGGTTAGCAGGACTTCCAGGGAGAATTGTTCAATTCTCTTCAGACACAATCACACAAAGGTGGCCCCTGGTAATCCCAAACCCATGCTCCTCAGCATTAAAAAATAAATAAAAAATATACAATCCATCTGAAAAATAGTCTAAAGTTTTTATTATTTGATTTGATAAACTGACATGTTTTTGTTATGAATGAGCTATAGTATTTCCAATTATTTCCAGTTATTTGAAATTGATTGTAATTTGGTTGCCTTATACATTAACTGCTGTGTTAAACACAAGCACTGATTTGTCCTGCATTTTTTAAATAATTTATTTTATTTCTTTTTGCATTTTACCACCTCTTCAATCTATATATATATTTAAAAAAACATACTTGCTTTCAGCCTTTCAATCATTAATGCCTGATCTTTATTTTCTGCATATATTGTTTATTTTGTATGAAAGAACTGTGTAACTCTTTCTAATAGGAACAACATATTGCTAAAATTTAGCATTCTGCTGTAGCCTTTTTATAATTATTTTTATTCATTTATTTTTTATTAAACTTAATTATTACCAATTTCACCTAGACACAACTATAGGTGGCTTACAATCAAAAAAGGAATAGGATAAAACATAAAAAAATAAATATTAACACTATTTAAGAAGTAACAAGGGTTGCCAAGGAAAAGAGCAACTAGCATACAGGGAGGAAATGCTGTTTTATCTTAATCTATTAACCATCTCCAGTATGTTATAAAAGCACAAAAACATGTCTGTATTTGTCAAAAAAAGAGAAGGATGCAGTGGCTCAGTGGCTAAGATGCTGAGCTTGTCAATCAGAAAAGTTGGCAGTTTGGCGGTTCGAATTCTTAGCATCACGTAACGGAGTGAGCTCCCCTTACTTGTCCCAGCTTCTGCCAACCTAGCAAAAGCATATATAAATGCAAGTAGAAAAAGTAGAACTACCTTTGGTGAGAAAGTAACAACGTTCTGTGCACCTATGGTGTCGGCCACAAGACCACGGACACGTCTTCAGATAATGCTGGCTTTTCAGCTTTGAAATGGAGATGACCACACACCTTGATCTATCTATCTATCCTTGCATATGTGCTAGTGGGGAACAATTAGCACATATATGCAAGGAGAAACTTTACCTTTTATTTGTCAAAAAATCAAACTGATGCTAATGCCTGGATGAGCAAAGCCAACCCCCTTGAAATAGGTGCCACTCAAATGTAAAAAGGAGTGGAACCTTTGAGCCTGCCAACTAAAAAAAACCTTACATGTTTGCTTGCTTGTTTATTTATTTATTTTTCTGTTTGTTTATTTATTTATTGGAATTTGACAAACAAGAATTAGAATAAAAGGACCGCTTCCTGCTGCCGGAGGCGTCGGACGAGTCCTTGACTCGTCCGGTGCTTGTTTCTCCCTGATGGCCCCTTCGGGGGTACGGGGGCTCTTTAAGGGTCCCCCACCGGACGGGCGGCGTGCGTGCGACCCCCACCCAGGCAGAGCGCCGGGTGGGGGCCGGGGGGAGGAAGGCGATCCCGTTTTTGCCCGAGGAGCCAGG
>JAPKID020002475.1:5000-13286 GCA_026931265.2 Tropidonophis doriae | reverse complement strand
GTACGCCGCCCTGGGTCCTTTCCAGGAGAAGGGCGGGATATAAATCAAACAAACAAACAAACAAACAAACAAACAAATAAATAAATAAATAAATAAAGTATAAAAGTTTTTTGGCTTGAGTTATGGTTTCAGTAGGGAGAGTTGCATTCTATCATTCTGCATCTTCTAGCATTCTGTCTGATTATAGTTCTCCACTGGGCCTTGGTAACCAATCTCAAAGATTGTTGCTAGATTATCTATGATGTAATATGGTGTTATAGGTGAGGATAAGATTGAACTTGTACTTGTCCCATCCTAGTCGAATAACATCTGAACCTATCTTAGTCTAGCATTTTATCAATCAGTAATATGTTTTCAACAGTACACAAATCAATATTTCTATCAAATGCTTAGCAATGATAATAAAATCCCACAGTTAACAAAATAGTACATTACTTTTGAACTTCCACGACTTATCAAAAGTTAGTATAAATGCATCCAAATATCATGAAGAATTAACATAGTTAAATAAGAGATCCATTTTTAAAACATTGACAATGTAGAAGAATTCTGATTCATTTTCGTGTATAACTTTTCAGAATTATTGAAACTTTTTGTAAGATTGTGTGATGTTTCTTTGACATAGCAGATGGCAGATATGAAACTCATGCTCGTAAGAAGTCACAAATTTGCCCTTCAAAAATAAAATGGTGATTGACCAATGTCAACATTATAAGTATTATTGTTTTCTCTTTTCTCTTCTCACTTTTTTCATAACCAGATAAATTACTGGCTAGCAACTACAACCCTTGCCAAAATTGGGAAGTGCCCTAATATCCACATTGCCTGCTGTTTCCTTGCTAGAACACACTGGAAGCCATTTTCTGATGATAGGCACAGATAATATATATTTATTTAAGAGAATTCATAGGGCTACCCAACTCACTCTCAGTGGCTCTAGGTATCTTATAAAGGTAAAAGGTCAATGCACGCACAATAAACCAGTCACCTCCCCACCCCTACATTCCCTCGCCTTAAAAAAAGAAAGTCAATCTCCAAGCTTTTTTTCCTTCTGTGGTTTTAAAGTATTCTTTCCTCATATATCATCTTGAGTTTTTTCCTCTCTGTTTGGGCGGGTGTGTTTAACATCATTTCAAACTAAACTTTAACTGAGTCACTGATTACTATGATCTCCAATGTCTTCTAGAATCACTAAAGCTACCATAACACACTTGCTTGTGAAGTTACCGGTTTGAAATCCAAAGACATTTTTAAGTGCTATTTCTCCCCCCGCCCAAGCTACCTACTTTTTCCTCTATTTTTAAAAAAATTAAGTCCAGCTATTCCATCATAGTTATTTAAGTTAAAAATGATTAAAAATCATTGTTCAAAAAATTGCACAGTCTGCTCAAATCATAGATCTCAGTCATATTAAGGTCCTATATTGAAATTGAATCTGAATCTCCATCTACTACCAATTTGCTGGTGAAGGTTTCTTTGCATTGAATGAATCAGGCCTTCTTTGTCATCCCTGAACAACTTTTTCTTGATGATACCACAGATGCTTCTGGATATTGCATATTAGCTAACAGGTAGGAGATTCTGAAATGCAATAATGTTCTATATTAGGGTAAAGGTAGAATTAGGCCCTCCTATAGTTTGCCCTGCACATCATGAATGGGTCTATTTTTACTTTTCTTACTAATATTATCAAGCAGAGATCTTCATATAAATTGTGTCTACACTCTGTTCTGCTATACTCTTTTATTTTGTATCCAATGGTGGTTTTCATTTAAACAGCTAGATTTTCTGTACAAATTAATTTCTACTCCCCGAATTACTTCAATGTCTTTTTAAGAACTTTGTTTTCGTATCTGTTTTTGCCACACAGGTTGTTGCTATTGCTGTTGTTGTTTTTGCATATATAAAGATAGACTCATGTTTAGGCTCATTTGACAAAACAAGTAAACAGAATATGTTGCAGTATGGACAGGGGAAACTGCATTAACTCAACAATGACTGTTCCAGGAGTGTTAATGGGTTTAGGTGATGTTCATAAGCAGGTAATTTTGAGAAGATGCACTGTTGTCACTGCAAAGAAATTCTGTATTTATTGTATAAAAACTATAGCCTAAACCAATGGAATAAATCAATGGGAATCTGAAACATTTTGTATTGAATAGTATGGAATTCAATTATTCTCTAGGTTTAGAAGTTTCAGAAGTACACATAAGTTTTTACCAGAAAAAAACAGCCGAACGAGATTGTATCTCAGGATGTTCAAGTCCCAATATGCTCTTTGTATAAAGCATGCCAATGCCATCAAAATGCAAAATGTTGCTGTTTGTCTCATGCTCATGTGACAATGTAGGATAATTTGAAGGAATGCCACAATTTTCATAGAAACAATTCTATAAAAGCAAGAACAATCCAGACATCAAAAATCTATGGGAGAAAATTGGATTTTTAACATACAGAATATAACATTTGAAGGTTAACAAGATTAACAAGGCACCAATTTAGGTGAGGATTTTACATTTACAATTATGCAGTTTTTCAATAAAGCAAAATAGCCGATGTTCTGGATTTCTTACAATGGCTGCAATTCTTCAGGCCATGCATGCTCCAAGTATTTTTCGAAGGCCTCCTCATTCCATTTATATGCAATAACCTAAATGATGTCCAATGATTAAATAACCACCCAAAGTTGGTTCAGAAATGGGCAGTGCCTAAGTTAAATAAAAGTAATAATTCATAAAATACAAGACTGAATTGAAGGTTCTAGAAAGGACATTGGTGTAATAAGATTTCTTAAAGGTTTAAGAGACTCCTGGCCAGCTGTCCCCTTCTTCATGGCTCCTGGTAAGTTTTTCTAAGTTGGAAAAAAAAATAGCAGCAAAACTGGAGCAGCTGCACTCAACTTTTCAGAAAGCTGTCAACACAGTGGTGACACTGTTGAAAAACTAAATGTCAAGTAGACCAGAGTGCCAAGCAGTTGCTCAGAAAACCCTGGAAATAATATATTTTAAAGTGACCCATTAAAAAAAGAGAGAGAGAGAGAAAGGAAAAGAGAGAAAAAGGCTATGATTCAGTATTTCATTTGAAAGTGTGACTAGGAGACGAGGTAAGGGCTAGTGTTGGCAAGCAGTCTGGAAGTCTAAAATTGATGAAATTAGGCAAAATGATGTGTGTTTTGGTGTTGTTTGCAGTTTGGTTTTGGTTGCTTTTGTTCGGAGTCTTGCCTGATTGCCTTCCATGACATACAGTAGGTTTCATTGTTGTGCTTTTTACAGGACTGTGGATCTCACCGATTTACTTCTGCCAAATAAGTTATAACAAGTACTCAAAAGTGCATTTATATTTTGTGTTTGGGGTGGTCAGAATTCACCTCACTCTAGTAGTCAAGTTCACAGGGAAAATGGTTTTTTTTTTTCTTCAGAGTATGTCTTCTGGAAAATTTGTATTTGGTGAGTAGTGATGCTCATTATGGCAACAATATTATGAGAATGCCAATGACATGCACTCTGACTTCAAAAAGGGTCCACTGATCCTCAAAAGATTAAACAAGAGATTCATAGATGATAAGCAGAAAGTATATAGCCTGATCGATATGTAGAACTTTTCAGAAAAAGATTAAAGCAATTTGACAAACTTAGGATACATTAGGGAGATGTTCCCTAATACTTATTATTGTTATATAAGATGATAATATATTTATATTTAACAATTACATTGATATTTCACTTTTCTTTCAGGAGTTCAAGCTAACATGTGCAGCACTCTCTCCTCCCATTTTCCACCAGGACAAAAACCCAGCATGGTAGGTGGGATTGAGAGACAGTCCCAGGTCACTCAATGAACTGTTGTGGCTTAGGCTTAATTCTAATTTGGCTCTTCCTAATGTCAATCATATTCCTCACCACTACATCAAACTGAAAACATTTCTAACAATGCAAGGGAGCAAGTACGTAAGTAGCAATATGACAAGTCTAACTATTATTCATATTCCCAACTGCCAAATATATTTACAGCAGCTAGGACAGGAATTCTGGGAGTTGAAGTCCACAGGTTGTAAAGTGGCTATAATTGCACAGCCCTGGTTTATAGCATTATTTTAAGGCAAGGTGACAGTTATTTTATCATGTAATTCTCACATAAGGACCCAGATCTTCCAATTAGACACAGGTATGAAAAGAGTAAATGGTTCATGTTGAAAAATGTTGACGAACTTTTCCCTGGCGTTATAAGCCTTCCCCCTTTAATCCCCAGGAATGAAGTATAGGATGCCAATTAATTAATAAGTGGGAGTCCTTCATGAATTTGACATTGAATGTCCAAATAAGCGGAAAGCTCCAGTAATCATAAATGTCTACATTGAATCAATCACTTTCAGAATTGAAAGCTTGCACCAGCTGATCAGGTAGACCCTAGATCTGGGTTTATACACACAACGGATCATCTTAGGAAGGAATGTTTCAGAGCCGTTTGTGAGAAGCACTTTACTCCAAGATGCACCTTAGATTTCAATGCATAGAATTATGATTCATTGCACAGTGACCCTGATGTTTCTACTGGATTAGAAACAGCATATATATCCTGCAACAATATCTTTATCATGATTCAACTACAACATTTTCCTTATTCCAAGGTTCTTGGGAAGGATCATTCAGTAACAAAATGATTCTTCCCAAGGACCTTGGGATAAGGAGAGGTTGTACTTTCATGATGTTAAAGATATTGTTGGAGGATATAAACTGTTCCCAATAAGGTTGCCTTTTGCAAACTGACTTATACTGATTTTGTCAATGCCAACGGTGTTCAAGTGATACCCCACGTTTTGGGATTGCTGCCTATTACTAGTGGCAATATCTTTCTTTTCTATTGCCAAAATTGTTCTGTTTATATTTTCAGCTCTTTATACTTTGTTATCTTCTCCAATTCTTTCTCTTCTAACTTGCTGTCTCTAGGTACTAAAACGCCCACTATCCAGACTCTTTTTTTGGTCCTTCTTATCAACAGTATTATATGGCAGGTGCTTGTCTGTTTGAATCGTATATTACTTCACCTTTTTCATTCTCTATCACTTTATTTTATGTTTCACCAGTCCTTGCTTGCACCATTGTTGTTAATTACTGTTATTAGTTACTATTGTTATCAGAGCTTGGCCATTTGGGGTTTTGATCCATGGAAAGCAGATGGACACTAGGAATTAGATTCTTAGTTTGATTTCAACTGCATCACCATCTTTCAGAAACTCACTGTTTTCTTGATAAATATCTTCCACAATCTGCAGTAGAAGTATTTACTATTATCAACAGTACTTTGTCTCTTTTTAAATAAACTCTAATGATTATTGTTGGTATATGAAAGCCTCAAAGATGCTTTTAATTTTCAATTTACCTTTATCACTTTGCATCAGACTGTTCTGTGTTTTAAATCAGTTGCCTCAATTTGTGGTTGTGGGATGTAAGATGTCACTCAGCTACACTGCAACATAATACATGTCACCTGAACAAGGGAAAAAGCTAATAAATTGCTCCAATGATGACAGATTCATAGGGGATTTGCACACATACAGCACAGATGTCTGCAGGAAAAAGCCTTTTCACATCTTATATTACATTGGCTTTAACACAAGCAATGACCTACGCTATGAAGAACAATGCACTCTTTTGCCCTGCATGTTGTAAGGGTGCTGAAGTCATTTCAATGTCTTCAGCACCACCATTTATCAACATCACTCATGTGGTAAGTACAGCATTCCTTAGTTTTGAATGTGTGATCAAAACTGGGGATAACATGCTATATCATAAAATGATATAAGCTGCAATCTAAATTTAAACATTGTTGATTCTGATTACACATAAAAGTAGGTATCAGGTTAAAAACCAGGAGACTATGAATTCTAGTGCCACCTTAGGCACAAAGCCAGCTGGGCGACCTGGGGCCAGTCACTCTCTCTTAGTCCTAAAAAGGAGACAAGGACAAACTTCTGGAAAAAAAAAAACTTACCAAGAAAACTTCAGGGACTAGTCCAGGCAGTAATCAGACATGACAAGAGGTGGGATTCACAGACGTTTACCACTGGCTAGCAAATGTGAACACGTGCATGTGCACCCTCGCATGCGCATCCTTCCATCCATGTGTGCAGCCTTCCGCACATGCACTTTGCTCATGCACAGCATTGAAAATGAGGCTACATAAGATGTCATGGAGCCAGGGCAGGTGGGCCTGCAAGTCGCCCACGACTGGTTTGTCTGAACTGGTCCGAACCGGCTGAATACCACTTTTGGTCATGACTGAATAGAGAGAAAAAAAATACTCTGTGCTTGTTTATTATTAAGAGTATTTATTAAGCAACAATCAAGAACTCAGGGGCATCACCTCAAGCTGACATGAGGGAAGTTCAAAAGTAATGTTAGAAAGTATTACCTCATAGACTAGTGGAAGCTTGGAACCTACTTCCAGGGGAGGTTGGGTCAATCATCAGTTTAAACATGCTTGGGATAAACACATTATATCTGACAAAAATTAAAAATAAAATATAAAAAGAATTAAAAAGTAATAAACTAAAAATGGTGGACCAGTAGGTCTTTTTCTGCTGTCAGTTTTCTATGCCTCTATGTTTACATGTTTTTGTACCTCAAATACATACGAAGTTATCCGAAAGATGTTTGCCTCCATAAATCAGTCTTTTGTCTGCCATGTTTTTTTTGCCCTCAAGATGCATGAAACCCTTACATGGCATTGAAGATGAATAAGGTGTAGCTCTGTATGCTAACTAGAAACCCACAGTACTCTAGATCTCAGCCAATAAGATTTCATGGAAGGTGCCAACTCAATGAGCTATATACGAATTCTTTGAGCAGCCAAATAATGTCATTCCAAATGCATGAAAATATTAGGTTTAGAAATTACAGTTAGATTTGTTTGCTTTTTTAAAAAAAGAAATGAAAAAAAATCTTAAGTGGAGAAAAAGCTCCTAAAATAGTCCCCTTAAAAATTAAATATTTTCATTAGGCACTGAATGGTAAATGACTGTGTTAGGAGACTATGGGATAGAGAATAAATAAATACTATTCTGTAAATAGAAATTGCTGGCTGGCCGACTGAAATTCTGAAAAGAACAATTTTACCTTCATAGATGCTGCTTAAAAGGAGCATGAAACGGTGGTAGCTTTCTGATTAATACTGTAACCAGCTATCCCGTTCTATAGGATAGAGGAAGTCTATGACATCAGGGAAAAATTCCACTTCTTTTGTTTTAAATGCAAGGATAGAAAATGCAGTATGACTAGAATGGGATCCAGTAAACATAGTAATTATACTTTTGGCACAAATCAGAATGGTTTATAAAAATGCCACAAATATAAATTTTGTTAACCTATGCATGTGCAAAAACATCCTAAGAAGGATTTTATATTTTCTGTTATCATATATCTCCAATTTTTTAAGATTGTGATCAAAATAGATGATCCTAGAGGGCTGTGTGAAATAAAAATTTTTTGCTGTTTTTTGAAAAATATTCCCAAGTAAAGTGATTTTTCCATTCATTTTGTATGTGCTAGAAACTGAGATCCCAGCATAAATATGTCAAAATATATTTGCAGTGCAAAATGGAATAAATGCTTAATTTGAAGTTTGTTTGTTTTTTTAAAAAAATATTTGCTACATATGTTACATGACAGAAATTTATATATATTTTATATGTTAGCTCTCTCCCACTGCCCCTGTAAAATGTTTACTATATATAGAACACCTTCTGTGGCCAATCAACTGAAATACATAAGAATAAGCTGCGCTTCAGTGAATTATTAATGCTATCACAATCAATTAAAAATGTTTGAAAGGAATTTCATTGCAGTCTTTTTTTGTACCCCATATATTATGATAAATCATAGCTACTGCTTCTGCTTGTAGTTTTCCTGGCAAGATTCCTCCCCCCCCACCACCTAATACTCAAAAGGCATAAAATTTTGTGCAACTGGTTTATATAAAAATATTTTGTTCGTGATATGATGTGAAGTAGGCAAGGGCTGGATTTAATTGACTTCTATCTCTTAAGGATTTGTTTTACTTCCATTTTTGCAAATAGAATTCTTACTAGGAACTTTAGGATATATTGGTCACAAATCCATAATAAATCAGTTACATGGAGTCAAAGGCACTGATCTGATGCTCATTCTTCTATATAATTCATAATTCTGGCCCATATATTTTGTGGTTAAATTTTTATATCCATTTTTAAACCATGGTCTCTAGCAACTATTTTTAGAAGGCAATTGGAAAAGTTAATCTGGCAAACAG
>JAPKID020002475.1:0-2500 GCA_026931265.2 Tropidonophis doriae | reverse complement strand
CTGATATTTTTTTCTTTCTCATCAGTTTTCTTAACTTACACAATTTATGTTTATATCTAGGTGTTCACAAATATATGTATATTGCAATTAAGACTCTCCTTAACAGGAAAGATACACAAATTTGTGTTTTACAAACAAGAGGGTCAGACTAAAAATTATTATATTCTTCTTTGGATTTCTTCTCCATTACAATATCACTATCTCTGACTAAGATATGCAAAACTGAAGAAATGTGAAAAATAAATAAATCTGGGGATGAAATAGGTTGACTTTCTTAAGACAAATTATCTAAGTGTCCATAGTTGAAATGGATGTATTTCTCTTAAACTCAACATAAATCTTTAACTCCAACTTGTTATGTTTCCCCATTTCTGTAGACTACGAACAACAAAATCGCTCATGTGAAGCTTGCGTAAAATAGAACGTCCCTATGAACAACCTGATAATGATGGCAATTCAAATATTTAAGACAACACTAAGCACACCAAGGTTAAAATGCAGCAAAAATATATATATTTTAGGATGAAATCCAATGGGTAAGTGAACTCTTTTACTCATCTTCTTTGCAGCTCCACAAATGCCTTAAAACCTACTGAGATGCTTCGTGAGACCTTCTAGAACAGATCTTTAGGAACAAGGAAATGGAAGAATTATCTTTCTCTTGTATTTCTATATATCAATACAATCTTGCTACTCTGTTGTTGTTTTTTCCTTTGGTTGTATTTCTACAGACTCTTTTTTAAATTTAATTCAATATTTTTGCTCAATGTGAAGTCCATAGATTTTGTGTTTCATTTCAGCAGCACTTAGGTAACTAATGAATAAAATCTCAAAATTTTGCAAATTACTTCAAATTGTAAAATTGGTAGGTAACAGATTAGCTTTCTTCTACATTCATGGCAAACTGTATCGTTATGTTGGAGTCAAACAACTACTGCATGTGTTTACATACACATCAGCTTCCTCCCTGCTGCATCAAACAATGTGCCTGAGTTAAACAGGCTGTTGATTAAGACATACAACTGCAAACTTATCAGTAACTGGATAGATCTCTGCATGTGTTTCTGATCAATGTTGTTTATGTTACAATAGTAATGTATTAATTTTAAAAATTAATTTAATTCCTCATATATTTATGTTAGTAGGTTTTTCCATATTTACCTTCGTATTTCCTCGGAGGTCTATTTACAAATACCAGTTAATACTAGACGTGTAATAAAAATGTAAGTAGCCACAGGGAAAGATATATAGTAAATATAGATGGATAATTTAACTTTCATCCTCTGCTGCAACACTGATAAAAATTGATCCCTTCAAGTTTCCGTCCTAATTGAGATACAATTCTCATTGGCACTTATTTGGTGTTTTAAAGGGAAGGAATAGTAGATGCATAGTTGCAATTAATGTTAAGTCTCCTTTGGAGAGAAACTTGCAATCTTTGACCTCTTTCACAGAAAGGATCATGGCTATCTCATTCAGTGCCTTTCAATTTCAACTCAAAGTCTTTACTGCCTAAATTAAGAAAAATCTCTGCCACCATCCTGGAAAGAAAGAGGCAAAGCAGAATACAACATTTTTTTTCCAAACTAGAAGCACAGCAGTGTATTTATGGATAAACCTTCAAAAAGAAAACTACTTACCGTACATATACAAATCAGAAAGTTACCTGTAGAAGTTCAAAAAGCATTGGGTATATATGAGCCTTTGTGTATGAGAAAAATCATGGATAGACTTACTGATGTATGAAATGCTGGAATATAATATATCTCTTTCTTTTATCACTAAACTCATATTGTGTTGGATTCATATTTATACATTTTCAGCAAAAAAGGAATACTGCAGTATAAGTATTACTATATCAATAGAAGAAAATATTTGTAGCTCAGGGTTGAACTGTGGGTAACCTAGCTGAACAATGAAGCATTTGTAAGGAAACATCCAAGCTCAGAAAACACCAAAGACCCCATATATAATTATACATCGCATAAAATGTACTAACGCAACCAGTTATTGCATACAGCAAATAAGCAATAGAAGGTGCATATCAACTGGAGCTCATCCATTAGCTTCATTGAAAAGAGCGAGTAGCCATAGTGAAACAATGAATTCATTCTAAAATATTAAACTAAATTGAAATGGGAAATCCCTTTCTCAACTCACACAATAAAGAATGATAGTTTAAAAACATGAGATATAAACTTGATCATTCTTACCCAATCTAGTCCTATAAATTATAAAGTTCTGTTCACCACATTATGTGTTTGAAATCCAATAGATATATGAATCCTAAGCAACATACCCTGATTCTACTTCTAATGTGATAATAATAAAAATAATAGTGATGCATCTTACAAGGTATTGAGATACCTGTGTGAAGAACACATTCAACAAGCGCTAGGAAAATATTAGAAAAGATAAATCTATAAACTCCATGGATACTCTATCAATCCTCAGTGTCTGGTAGTAACAGTAGAAGAAAATAACACGCTTCATGTAACCT
>JAPKID020002472.1:0-13288 GCA_026931265.2 Tropidonophis doriae | reverse complement strand
TACAAAATCTTCTTTAAAACTTCCACTGGTGTAGCATCACAACTTCTGAAGGCAACTTGTTCCATTGACTGTCAGGAAATTTCTCCTTAGTTCTAAGTTGCTTCTCTCTTTTATTAGTTTCCACCCATTGCTTCTTGTCCTATCCTCAGGTGCGTTGGAGCATAGCTTTGTGACAGCCCTTGAGATATTGGAACACACCTATCATGTTTCCCCTAGTCCTTCTTTTCATTAAACTAGACATTCCCAGTTTCTGCAACTGTTCTTCATATGGTTTAGCCTGCAGTCCCCTAATCATCTTTGTTGCTGTTTGAGACAGCTTTATGCAACCTAATGATAGGGCTGATCCACTGCAGTAGTACTGGTTCTGTTTTAACTAGAGACAAAGCTGTGAAATTAAGTCCAAAGAACTTGGACAAACCGGGTTATTTAATATTTTAATAATTAAAATGATTATATTTTAATAACATCATATAATTTTATAAAATAAATAAATTTCATTTGGTGAAAACAGATTGTATAACAATATCATATGCTCAGTAAAACAGTCATAACACCACATAATAACTTCATTTTGCACTAGTTGTGGAAGATGTTAACATCCACAGAAATGTACTAGAAATAATGAAAGATTTTTAAAACTAAATCTTCCTTTACCCTCACCCACAGTTCCTTTCAACTGAGTGAACAATCATTTTAGGCTTTGCATTTTCTCAGTGAGTATTAATTTTCAGAACTGTGAGAAGAGGATGGCCTTGAGGGCAAACTTGGAAAAGATTAGTCTAATTCAAGTCCCACATACAGAACAAATAGTTTTATCTATCAGCATGAAAGGGAACTTTAAAGACACTGTGATACAGAACAGAATCACCACCACTATTAATTGCTCAGGCATATTAAAGAGACCTCAGACAGTGACCTCCTCTAAAACAGAATGCATGAGGAAAAATATTTCTTAATCTTCATTTCTACATTTAGATAAATGTCAAGTGCATCTATCACCTCAATTAACTGTGGGGAGGGGAGAGCTGTCAAAATCTAATTCTTTTTATGACAAGGCGTTTATTCTGAACCCAGCAGAGGAAGAAATAGACAGTTGTATTAGACCAAGATGAATATCAAAGGTTTCCGAAACACATGGTGAGATTCATGTGGAAAATGCTGATTAAAACCATGGTAAATTGGTGCTGGTGTGTTTGAGGTTTGTTGCCTAAGATACAATATGTTGAGGGGAGGGGCAAGTTGTGGCATGGTTTACTTTAGTATTGAGGAAAATGGAGAAAAAAATGTTTTTCAAGTTTAGTACCATGCAAAATATGAAAGGGATGATGAAATGAAAGAGCTTTTAACTGCAGGGACATTAAAGACTATTTTAAAGAATGTTGTAGAACATATTTATACGATAGATACTTGTCTGATTTTTGCTAAATAGAATGAAATCCATGTGTTTGTGTTTGTGTGTGTGTGTGTGTGTGTGTGTGTGTATACATGTGTGCCTGCTATCCCATGGTAATCTGATTCAGGATAGATTCTTGCATCAGAATTCACATGATTCACATGAAAAATAATTTGCATATGTTTTCTTCCAGTGTACAGAAACTTTATAAAATCTAGAGAACTATCAACAGCCTGTTTATGTTTCAAACTGTTGTTTCTGCTTTTGCATCTGATACATGCGCTTAAATCAGTCTAGTGAAACTTCAAGCTTATTTTCAAGGTTGGAATAGATGATAGGGTTTCTGGATGTCAATCTATGGTTATCTAAATAATATGAATGGAAATTATTCTATAACTGTATAGAGCTAAGAATTGCTATTCTTATGTTACAATTAAATTCACAGCTGGAATCTTTGTGGTTCGCAGCTGGTTTGTCGATAGTATCTTCTCTCCTTTATAAGCAATGGCAATTCTTTCTTTGTGCATAAAGATGTGTTTCATTATAAGATCCTTAGTACATCCCCATGTATCCTCCCCACCCATCTCCAATAGTTAATAGCAGTAGATCTTATAAGATTAGTCTTCTTGTGAATTCTGGATATCTGGAAAAATTATTTATAGCTGAAAGTATTTCATACTTCCAAAGTTACGATATAAGCCCTAATATTTTTTCAATATCTGTCTGGCATCCAGGTGAATATCAGTGATTCATTTCTTTTGGTAAATAGCATAGCTGACTACAGATATTTTAAAACTCTAAATCAAATATATAGTCTTGCATCTTCTCTGCTGGTAGTGATGTTTAAATGGCTGTCCTGAAGTTTTTCCAGGGCTTTCTTACCATATCTCAGCTGGAATAACAATTCAGTCAGTATAGGGAATTACGTCTTGTGAGTTCTCTCTTAGTAAGGATTCAGTTTATTCCATTTTATTATAATAAACTAAAGAAAAGTACATATACAATAGCACAGGTTTAAAATGGAAGTAATAATAATAAAATATAGAAAAGGAAAATTAACACTATAAAACCTGGTTATAATCTGGACAACTTTACAAATTGTAATCACATTCCTCAAAATATTTATTTCTTGTCCTTTTGTGAACAATCACTTGTTATACAAATTGTGATAAACAATATTTATCAACAACAGATTACTGTAAAACATATGTGGGGACTTTTTTTCTTCCATTGTTAACATATCGGTAATTATTTTAGTCAGCTCCCCCTGCCTACATAATTGTTGGTATCTTAATGCAAGTACTGATGATATAGCCAAGAAGAACATTGATTATGTCCCATGAATTTGCTGTTGACTCCTAGCCATCACTAGGATAGACTTTCTCTAGTATGATCTGTCCTGATTTTGATCCTTCAGGTCTTCCAAGGGAGCACCTATTTCAAGAATAATTGAGTGCATTCACTTTGTTGCTAGTTGTTTATCTACTATCTACATTTCCCAACATTATAGATCTGTCTGTAAATGTATCCCAAGTACAATAATTAAGAATATATACAACTTTAAAGCAAAGACTTGATAAAAACTCATATTAATAATCCTATTAAATTCCATTCAAAATACAAACATAATAAGGTAAGAACAAACCATATTCCAATTAATGTTCCAATTTCTAAGGTATATGCTCAATAGCAAGTTGATTATAACAAAATGTTACAAGACATTCTCCAAGGGCCGAGTATACACGAAAGTATATAATTTTTATTATATTAACCTTATTTTATGTTTCTAGGAAACTAATTTCACATTGTTTAAAGGAATTCACAATCATTTAACCAAAGCAGAATACCCAAGCTCGTTATTCCAATAGTCACGTTAATAATAAATACCTACCTAAAAAAAATTGTCTTTCTAGTTTTTGAAATTGTGAAATTGCTTATCTTTCTCTTTTAAAAACCAAAACAGAATCTATTTCCCTCAAGAAGCTGTTTGTTCTTTATAATTAATTTCAACATCTTATTGTAAAGGTTTCAGCATTCTGATATTATCTAGACCCTTTTAGTCCACTTATAACTTTCTAAGATAAAAATCTTATTTAGTTTTTTGCTGTTTGCTTTAGATTCTTTCAATTCTTAAGCTTATGAATTGTTTTCATTTATTATTGAGGGCAAATTTATCCAGCATTTTCAAAGGTCTGAGTCTTTCTGAAGATTTTTGATAGCTTAGAAATAGTTAATGAGCAATTCCTAAAAATGATTAGAAATTGAGGTTTAGAAACTTGGTGTCCTTTAAAAGGACGTATCTCAAATGTAGTTGCAAGCAAGATGGCTATCCCCATTGTTAGGGATGTGATGTATTCCTAACAATGTGATAGGCAGAGATATGTGGAACTAGCACAATAAAAGTACCATAACTGTGAGAGGGATCTTGAAATCCTAGTTAACAATCATTTAAATGTGAGCCAGCATTGTCCTGCCAAAAAAGCCAACACAGTTCTAGGTTGCATTGATAGAGGGATAGAATCAAGATCACATTAAGTATTTATGGGAAGGCCCCATCACAGAAGAATGAAAGATTTAGGAAATATTTTAAAAGGCAGAATATTTCTCCAAAGGGAGAAATGGAGAAGCATGCTCTTAAAGACAAAAAGCAGACTCAATGTTTCCTAATAGCCCCCAGCAGATATTTTGTGCTCATTAAGAAAGATTGGGCCAGACTATTCCCAAGACAAAAGAACTTCAGCTCCAAGATGATAGGATAAAAGGCAGGACATTGAGAAAAGTGGAAACAATAAGATAAAGGCAAAGGTTCCCCTTACACATATGCGTTAGCCATTCACAACTCTAGGAAGCAGTGTTTATATTCATTTCAAAGCCAAAGAGCCAACGCTGTCCGAAGACATCTTCATGGTCATGTGTCTGGCATGACTAAATGTTGAAAGTGCATGGAAAGCTATTACCAAGGTGATCCCTATTTTTCTACTTTCATTTTTACATGCTTTCACACTGCTAGTTTTGCAGAAACTGGGACAAGTAATGGGAGCTCACTCCATTACATGGCACTAGGGATTCAAACCACCGAACTGCCAACCTTTCTCATTGACAAGCTCAGTGTCTTAGTCACTGAGGCACCACGTCCCATAGAAACAATATCTATCCATAAAGAAAGACAGGCTAGAGGCAATAGATAATAGGATAAAATCAATTACACATGGCTGACAGGATTAAGACTAAAGAAGTGATCATTAAGATCCACCATGAGCGTTTACAAAACAAGTAAAACCAATCAAATAATAAAAACACACAAGGCAGGCCTCCAGATTACAAAATGCTGCAAAAAACTGTATAAAAAGCACACGTAAAACCAAACCAGTTGGTCAGCTGCACCAGAACCACAAACCCTGGTTCAGTAAATGGGCCTTTCTTTCCCATTAGCATCCATTTTTTCCAGCATCTTTCTCCCAGCTTTGGACTGAACCAGATGGATTTTTCTTCCAACATGTTAATGCCATTTTGTAATGCCTTGGTAAAACCACACTTGGAATATTGCATCCAGTTTTGATTGCCATGATAGAAAAAAGATGTTGAGACTGTAGAAAGAGTGCAGAGAACAACAAAGATGCTTAGGGGGCTGGAGTAGAGGTAGATTGTTCCCAGTTCAGCCTGGAGACTCCACCTGGATGCTTCTGCCCATGCAGAAGCATCACACACACACACACACATGAGTGTGCACACACATAAGCAAACCAGTAGTAAAAAAATGGAAACCCACCACTGGGCCGGAGGTTAAAACCTGTGTAGAATGGTTGCAGGAACTGGGTATTTCTAGTTCAGGGGTCAGCAACCCATGGCTCTGAAGCCACATGTGGCTCTTTCATCCCTCTCACCGGTCAGTGCCATAGTTTTGAGGATCTTCTGGTTGAGAGGGCAGGAAAGCACAGCGTGCCAGGAGAAATTCTATGACAGGTATGGAGCAGGTTTTCTGGTCAGCTCCACAATTGATAGGGCTTTCAGTTAGAGCAGGTAGAGGAAAAAAGATGCCGTGCAAGGAGCAGACTTTATGGTGGGGGAACCAGACTTCCGGTTGGCTCCAGAATTGAACAGGGGGCTTCCAGTTAGGACTTATCTGGCTCTTTGAGTGTTTAAGGCTGCCAACTAGTTTAATGAAAAGACAGACTAGGGGTGACATCATAGCAGTTTTCCAATGTCCAATGTCTGCCACAAAGAAGAAGCATCAACCTATTCTCCAAAGCACCTGAAGATTAGATTTAGATTTTAGATTTATTTTATTTGTATCCCGCTCCCATCTCCGCAAGGGACTCGGGGCGGCACACAAGGGAGTATTAAAACCATAATACAAAAATAGAGTATAAAGTAACAATATAAACAATTAAAACTAGATTAAATCAGTTTATCCCTTGGGCTAAAACCCTTAAACTAAAACTCCCACAATTTTAAGATCCACTAATTAATAATTTGCTACGGGCAGCTAGAATCAGGTCAGGCCGGATAAGAACTGGGATAAACATCTAAGAAATACAAGCGATGTTCTGCAATTAACTATTTCTATCACCACACTTGTGAGTGAAATAAAACAATATATGAAATAATTACATTCCCACAAGCCTACATGTGAGCAGCCACAAGCTGCTCATCATAGCTACAGGTGACATATAACATTGGCTTTTTTAAAGAATAGAATAGAATTCTTTATTGGTGAAGTGTGATTCGACACACAAGGTATTTGTCTTTGGTGCATATGCTCTCAGTGTACATAAAAAGACAATATACATTTGCCATGAATCATAAGGTACAACACTTAATGATAGTCACAGGGTACAAATAAGCAATCAAATCATACTAGGAAACAATATAAATTGTAAGGATACAAGCAACAAAATTACAGTCATACACAGTTTTCACATAGAACATCTAGTGAAGAGCCTTTCCTTCTTCGTAGAAATATCTCAGTTGGCCCCAGTTTAAGCCTTTGGTTTGATCCATTGCCTTATGTTATTGGCGGGAAAGGATTCCCAGAAAATAATAGCAATAATAACTGTCTTACTTTTGTAAAGTATTTTCAGACTTTCTCTAAAGCCATGGGGTCAGTTATTTAGCATAACTAAGTAAGTCGCCTTCAGTTCTGGAACTGCTGTTTACAGTTTGATGCCCCAAATCCCACCATATGCATAATAATTTTTGTCAAGCAATTAGGGATGTTTAAATGTCTGCCTGATGCTTGATGACATTCATAATGCCTCTCGTGAGCTTCACGAGATCTGCCCCCTTTGCCAAGTTCTTGACAGCATTCATAACATCCGCCATACATCTCGCATAATGTTTAATAATGCCTGCTAAATGCTTCATGATGTTAATGATGCATTCGCCAAGAGCTTCGCACCGCATGCCAAGTCCTTGACCACATCTGTAACATCTGACTCGTGGCTTGCGGCATTTAAAGGGCCTATCCGAAGACTGATGTAATTTCACAGAGCCACAGAGTGATAGATGAATTTGGCCCATACTTTCTCGGGGCTTTCCAATGTGGTTGACACCAGAGGGAGGTGATCCCCACAGAACGTGTTTGCTTTTTCAATTAACTCTGCCAGGTTGTAAAGAAATCCACAGATTAGTGGCTCGTGAGACACGCATAGTTGGTTACATGGTGAAGGGGCAGGATTGAAGATGAGATCAGTTTCTTAGGCAGATTTGCATTTTCTACACAGCCTTAAAAAAAAAAAAGTACTGGCTTCCTGACCTTACAGGGGTTGCTCTCAATTGCTCTTGAATTTTGCAGAAGGGAACATTTACAGTACAAATTTATGCTGATGGATAGGGAATATAGTGAAATAAGAAGGCCTCTTCCTTTTGTCTAAGATACATCTGTTGTGATTCTGATTCCAGCCAAGGTTTGCAGCAGTTCCCCAAGCTGGAAGAAAATAGCTATCTAGCAAAGAAAAAGAAATTCTGTTCCTTAGTAATGGAACTTTAACAAACATCCTGGTGGTGAAGGAAAACAGGGCCACTTAAAGAAACATATAGGAAGAGGAGAAGTCTATAACCATATGTATATAATTTCAGACTAATCCTTTTTTATTCAAGACTAGCTGATAACCCGGCATTATACAGGTATTTATTTATAGGGGGGAAATGTCCAGACTAAACGTAATGTCTAATATTGGATTTTCCCCCTTACCAGAGGGAGTCCCCTTGTGGAGTACTGTGAAGCCATTACCATGGCAACTCCACTGCACTGTACAGTAGAAGCCATTTTATGGCAATAGAGTAGAAGCCGTTTTAAGGCACAACAGGCGGTATCTTAACAGAACACAGACCCCAAGGGGTGTTAGAGGTGTCTTACCCCCACAGTATTTTTTTTTTCCAGAGAGAGTAAGTCATCTGTCTACCAAGTTTGGTTGAAATTGCTCAAGACATTTCAGAGTTATGCTGGAACACACACACACACACACACACACACACACACACACACACACACACAGAGGTCTTGGCATATTCGGGTCTTAAGAGTATCTTGGCGACATTTTGATGACGCCTTACTCACCATCTTCAGGCTGGTGCTTTCAGCTTCATGTGTGTGGGAGCAAAGCGTGATCAGAGCTTCTTCCCTTTTCCAGCACCCAGGAAGTTGCAGCCCAGGACCCAGGACGCCACCACACTAGAGCACAGGATGTCATTCATGCTTGCTCACAGAAGCACGAAGCCAACAGCACCAGCCTGAAGATGGCGAGTGGGACCTCATCAAAATGTCACCAAGATACTCTCAATCTTACACAGGAAAAGACCCGAATACCCCAAGACCTGCATACCTGTACCCGTGGAAAACTACAAAAACAAATATGTATGATATTTTTAAAGCTAAAATATTGTGAAAAGTTTGTTTTTGCATCCAACATTAAATAAAAATTGAAAATGTTTTATTTAGAGAGAAAAAATCAGTTTCTCTTGAATATTTTAGCTGTGATTCATAATTTTTAACTTCATTCAGCAAATGTATCTTATTTATTTTTTTCTTTTTTCTTTATGCCCAGGAGTAATTAGTTACCTGTATAGGGTAAGACATCCAAGGTTTTTTAACTTTAACATTGCTATGACATATAAAGTTATTAGTATTTGAATTGATGTTTAGAAGAGCCATTAATTCATTTACCCCAAATGTTCATTAACAATGTAAATGTATGCTGATGTTCTATGAGACAAGGAAGTGACTAATGACTCTTCCCACTAACAACACTTAAAATGAATAGAAACTTAAGATAGCTAATCTTGAAGTAATCAAGACCCTCATTCAGCTTGGCATCTCTGTATGCTCTAAAACAGCTGTCAACTGTTAAAAATATATACACAACACACAGATATGCACATGCAAAGATAGACATATGTAAATACATGGTTCCTCAAAGTCATAAAGGTTACCAACTATAGTACATTTTTACATTCTATATGTAAATATTTTATATAAAGATCTATTTCATCTCCATGACTTCTTTTACAGTGAAACACAAACGGCATTTTAATCTAATGCCATATGCAGCCAAGATTCATAATCTTTCAGTTTATACTATTATTTTAAATAAAGCACACTGTAGATATTGACAATGGGATGGACTTTAGCATAATTTTCTTAGCACAAATACCATCTCAGAAATTCAGTATTAAGTGGCTATAATTGCTTTATTAAAAAAAGGGAGATGTACTTTGTACATTGCATAAATCATCCACTAGTTTAAATCATCCACTTCTATACTCTTTTTTATAAAATAATATTGAAATATTTGCCTTTTATTATGGTAAAATTATGCACATACACACAGAATTTGAACAATTTCTATAGCATTAAATAGTCTTTTTATAAATATCCACTTTACCATTTATTTACATTTAATTTATTTAAATATGAATGAAGGATTGGTTCCATTTGTTCCAAAGGGTTAAAAATATAACCGGTTTCTTGATTCATCTTTAAAAATGCACTGGGCTTATTGCAAATAATATTGTCTTTAATTATTAGCAATGAAGTTATCATTAGACAGATTAATCATATATCAGAGAGACAAGGTGATATTCTGAATACATTTAATGTCTCTATACATTATGTATTTATTGAATAGAGAACCGTACTGTCTTAAATATATGACTGAGGTTTTCCCACTTTCATCTTCTAGACCAAGTAAGTACATTTGCATCTGTAGAATTTATATATATATTTTTATACCTATCCCAAGGAATTTATAGTATTCTTCACTCAACCATTTTGGCTGGTTTAGTTCTCTTTGGTAGAAGAGGGAAAACGAAGAATCTCTGGCAGGTTTTCTAGATTTTGTTATTATACCATGATCAATAAAATAGAGTTCCAGTAAACTTTGCACAATCTATTTCCTGACCTTGTCTAGTTTGAAGGGCTGATTTTGGCTTTTCTATGTCTTCACCAAGTGAGAAGATGCATAATTTCTAAAGCAGTTGGATAAGGAATTGTATAAATTCAAAAATGAAAACACATCCAATGTGGCTGTTAAGATTTGCGGGGGAAATCTGTCCTGATTTATATTTTATAAAGATTTTGATTCTGATTTTGGCATTTCTGTGATACCATGTTAAGTTAATTTTAATGTAATTATGTATTTAGTCTATGAGCCAAACATTCAGATCTGCTATGCTAGATACGCACATACTTTCTTTTTTTTAACACATCAGGTAGATATTAATTATAAAAAATCATTATTCTAGATATAAATAGAGACATAATTCCTCACTTGATATTATTACGGAAAGAAATAGATCATTGGAGTTGCTTTGGTTATAGGGCCAATTAGAAAGGTAAGAATTAAATGTGAAAATTTTATTTTAATGTGGCAGGTATTAAAATATATCTCAAAATATTTGTTTGGCTTAGAAAACTGAGTTATGAACAATTAAGAGTTGTGTAGAACATTCAATACTGAAACTTATTCAGTCTGCTTTATTTTATTCTCTCTAAATAGCATCAAAACTTCCTTCTGTTTCATCCAACACCAGATGCTACTTAGCAAGCTTTTAATAGTCATTTATTAATAATAGCTTCTGTGTAGTTTGATTTTACTTGAACAGCTACAGATTTCTAGTGACAAAGGCCACTGGAATATCACTTCTCCACTTATGTCTGATAATAATTATTCCTGTCAGTTGCTTCTTAAATAGTGTTCTGTTTTGTAGTCACTTCTATATTTTCATGTATAGTAAAAATTGGAGCATAAAACACAGTGAGCATAATTGTTTCTATTTTATTTTTTTTCAATAATTTACATAGTTTAAATAATATTTTTAAATATATCTGAACTAATTTATCAACTCTCATGCCACTTGTATCATGCCTCAATATTATTTAGGTTTTGAAGATACTGCATTTGAAATCAGCTGATAAGGTTAAAAAGCTATTTAGAATTATTTGCTTTTGATTATGTAGGAAGTATTAACCTAATTTTGGTTATTTTTGACATGTACAGAAGTCACTGTAGAATCAGCATAAAATGATCTTCAATTGAAAACATCCAGTGATAAAATTCCTGTGGCAGTTCTTTCAGTTTATATATGTAATTTATATAAATATAAAAATTTCTCCTATAAAACAAAGTAGAATGAATCATTTAATAATTATTGCGGAAAATAATAGTTTGCCCATCAAAATTTCTTCTTTTTATGTTTAGAGTTCTCATCTGCAAATATTTTATTCTTCACATAATCTATATAGTGGAAAATAAAATTCTAGCATCTATGTTATTAAATTATCGATTAAAATAATATTTTATTTTTAGGGTTTTTTTCTGACAGCTCAGATTTTTTAAATTCTTGAGAAATCAATCTGTTGTCCTGATTGTTGGAGAACCAAATGCAGCTTTCCCACAAGTCATAATTTTTAAATTAAGTTGGTAGTTATGTGCAGATAAAAAATTTGAGCACATTATTGATGTATTTAGTAATAACATCTAGTCTCAAATTCTGTATTTTAATTCAAAATCTGTTCCAAGAAAATGAAATAAAATCAGATGCCCTGGATTTGAACCTGATTTGTCATAAATATTTAAATTTAATTTAGAAGTCTAAATAAAGAGATATTGAACTTATTTTAAACCTTTATAGTCCTGAATCTTAAGTCTTTCAGTGTAACTGCGTTAGGACATATAATATGAAGAAATGCAAGATTGTCATGACACATACCTGATGTGGATTTTTTGCCATTTTCAACAAGGTGCATATTATTTATGGGTGATACGGCTTTTTTTAAACAAAGAAAAATCTGTCTATGCTTGTATTGCCATTTTTATAAACAAAACAGCTGATAGTTTAATGAATACCATACCGAGGGCCATGTAGGACATAAGGCAAATTAAGCAGGTTACAAACTGCACATCTTCTATTTAGATACAGGAGATCTTCCCAGTCCGAATAATTAGTTGTACTAATCAGACAACCCGACAGATAGAAACAGAAGGAGACCATTTGTATCAATTTGAACAACATAGCTGGTAATGAAATGAAATAGCTATATTGGATAATTTTCACTTCTACTTTGGATTATCCTGTCTTAATCTTGCTTATATTTAATGAATGTTTAAAAAATCAGTACATTTAACAAAAGCTCACTATTTTATAAAAATAAGAAAATTAAATGATATGGTGTATAAATAAACAAATATAAATATTTAAAAATAAGGATAAAATATAGATTTATAAAATGAATAAATCGGTATTATAAAATATGTTTTTCCTCAAAATAAATGCCTTTTGTGCACAAGCAAGAATTAAATTTCATTAACATTTTTTTAGTGTAGATTCTTTTTCTTCAATAAGTCTGTTTTTGTATTTTTAGAATAGTGACAAAAAATTGCATGTTTTTGTGTGTATAAGTGTATGAAACCACAAAAAATATAAACTGCATTTCCCTTTAAAAAGAGAAAAATAATGTCTTGCTGTATAGAAGTCTGATATACCTGGGATAAAACAATATTGAGAAAGATTATTTAGCATTTTATTTAAAGACTTTTTAGAAGAAATAATCATGATTTTTATCTGATGTTTCTCTTCACCATTCTATGAAAAAAAATCCAGATGTTTTGTTCCCATATATTGCGCTGATAGGATATATATATATATATATATCCTAAAATATACTCTGTGTATATGTGATTTATACACACACACACACATTTATACACAGACACACACACTTGTTTGCATGTTTTATTAAGTTTAAGATGAACATTTTCCAAAGTTCATCCTAATTAGCCAGTAACGTGTTTAATTTTGATCTGATTTTTAGATTTGTTCATATCTCTGAATCAGTAATCAGAAAGTTGTATTGTTGGAAAATAAAGCACCATCAGCTGCAGAACATAAAGCAGCTGATATTTAAATTTCCTTTATATACTTTATTGTTATTTTTATAGAAGTAAAATCTGTTAATCAAGCAAATTTTACTTTTACATACTAACACTAAATGAATGATTTGAGTTTCTTCTCCATTGTTTGCATAATTTCAACCAAAATAACATTGTTATTAATTAAATATTTGGCATATAATGATCTTTGGTACCTTTTTATTACTAGGTATATTAGAGTATGGAGATATATTACACCACCACTCTTTATCCATTCACATGATCAGACTATAGAAGTACTGTAGACCTCTGGCTCCTGATAAATTACACAAATATTGTGTAATTTATCAGGAGCTAGAGGTCTACAGTACTTCTATAGTCTGTTGATCTTCTACAACTTATGTTGAAATTGTACATTAGAGCAAACATTTTCAGTTTGCATACTGTAAGCCTTTCTTCTAGATATCTCAGAATTTCTTCCTTTACAGCTTAATTTCTTCCTTTCAATTCCCAATAGATCCATTTC
>JAPKID020002471.1:0-13288 GCA_026931265.2 Tropidonophis doriae | reverse complement strand
AAGGCTTTTTGAGGAGAGGTCTTACCACCGCCTCTTTCAAGGCAGTAGGCAAGAACCCCTCTCCCAAAGATGCGTTCACGATATCCTGGAGCCAGCCTCGTGTAACATCCCAGGATGCCAGCACAAGCCAGGAGGGACACGGGTCCAATAAACATGTGGTGGCTCTAAGTCTCCTCCCCACGCATGCGCACCCCCCACCTGCGCACCTGGCACCCCCTGTTTTGGGCCTGGAAGGCCTCCTGCACCAACCTGGAAGCCAAAACAGGGCGCTGCATGAGGCCCCAAGATGCAATGCAAATACACCCCCAGCCCACCACTCCCCACACATGCACAGCATAGACCCAAAGACCAGCTGGCCAGAGCAGGCACATACGCGGTGGAGCTGGGCTGGGGCAATGGCTGGCGTGCCTGCATAGAGGGCTCTGCATAATACCTGTGGCATGCGTGTCATAAGTTCACCATCACACCCTATACCATTTCAGACTAGTGACTATCCAGCTTTTCTTAAAAACTTCCCGTGTTGAAGAGCCCACAACTTCTTTTTCTCTTTCTCTTTCTCTTTGCTCTAGTGGTTACTCTAGATCAGGGGTGTTGTCATGGTAGCATCCCATGACGTATCATCTTTTTCCCTTTGCTAAAATGGGCATGGCCAGTACGTGATGTATTCAGCCCATGGGCCATGAGTTTGACAGCCCAGGTCTAGATGGATTAGCACTTAAAAAGTAGATCTGTGGGTTGGAGCCCTTCTAGGCTTACAGCAACCATTGGATAGACATGCAAATAATATTGCTTTAGAGATCTTTGTCCAGATCTTTGGTTGGTATGCCATTTATGGTATTTTTGGGGAAGGAGGTACTGGTTACAATGTCTCACATTTTTATTACCTCCTGATTAGATTACTAAAGAGCATGTTGCATGGATATCCTTCAAAGTCTATACAGAAACTACAGTTCGTATAAAGTGTAACAGCCCAGGTGCTAGTATATAAAAGTCACTTCTTACATATACCACAAATATTGCAGGTGCTGCATTTATTGCTGAACAATTAGAGTGATGTTATTCACCTGCAAAGTTTGGAATAGGAAAACTAAGAGGAGTTTTCACAATGACTAAAGTGGCTATTTCAATAGTCTATCATTGATGTGAGCCCTGTATTTTTCTTTCTAAAAAAGGAAATAATTGAAATTTTTTACTCCTTTCTAACATGTTTCTTTAATTGAGCCAGAAAGACAATACTTTTATAATAAACATTTATAGGCTATGAATCAGAGCTAAAATCTATCTGTTCAGTTTTTGCAACATTTTAGTTGTCATTGAACATGAAAAAGGCGCAGTCGGTTCCTGACTCACATAATGAGTACTTTAATATCTTGAGTCTAAAATTCTATTTGCACAGCTTGTAACACTAACTTTTCCTTTCTTGTTAAGTGGGAGGAATACTGACTGAGAGTATTCAAAACAGCACCATTACCACCTGTCATTTCCTGGTACTCAGCTGGAGAACAAATGAAGAGATCCAAAATTTAAAATTTGTTCCATTGAAGAGGAATTGTTACTGCTGTGGTTATCAACTCTGCAAACTGCTGACGCACTTTTGCATCCAACAGCCTTCTGTTTTAAGTCAACTAACACCAGCATCATCAGTTTTTAAGTATGGGCAATGAGGGTTTTTGGCCTGAGACTAATCAAGGTTAAATAAAAGTGTCTTGAGAGAACACTAAACTGTAAAATCATTTGGTTGTTTTTAATTTATTGTATGGTGGTTATTATATTATTTATGGTATAAGAATTAAGTTGAACCAGCTGTTATGTTTGCCATGGTTTAATTTAATGTAAATTTAGTTGCACATTAGATATCTGTAATACTAAATTCCAGATTCATAGAAGAAATGGAGAGAAGCAAATATGCTGTTTGGAGGAATATCTCTACAATGACAATTAGAAATTAGACTGGCATTTTTTCATCACTTAAAATTATCTTATATGATCTTCTGTCCAATGAGACGTGGCCTAATATGTAACTGGACAATAAAGACTAAAACACAAATGTAGATTTTTTTTTTCTGGTTAGACTGGTCTATCAGGGCAATCTGGTATACCCAAATATGTGACAGAGCATAATGTTTTCGCCTTTCAGCCCCGATCCAGGAGCCTCCGCAGGCAGTTGCTTTTGCAACAAACCTTTATTTCTTTGTCAGTAAATATAAATTCAGCACAAATGTAGATTGTTGAAAAAGATAAAAGAAATTAGTATACTAATAAATGTGTTATAAGTTGGTGAAATACTATCTGCATTAAAAATATGTCTATGCACTGGCAGTTTTAGAAAAACATTATGGAGGAATTTTCCTTCATTTCTGTTAGTTAAATATAGTATATGCTCTTTAAATGTTTGACTCATTGGCTAATGAAAATGACTGTCTTAAATGAAAACTGATTGTGATGTGAATCTATGCAGAAAATTTGAACTGAAAAGTCTGCTTGAGGAAGAAAAAGCTCCTCAGAATCCTGAATTGTTAATTACAGCTTCTTTTGCTGTCAGAAACAGTTGGTTGATACTGAAAATGCATTAAACCGATTCACGCTTCTGGTTGATGTAATTGATGGCAAACCACCACCTTCAAATTTCAAGTCAAGGGCAACCCACACACTTCCCTGTTGTTTAAATTCTTTCATGTGGTCCTGGGCAGCCACATGGTTGCCATTATTGGATGAAAAGGGCAAAAATTAATTCCCTTGTTTCCAAGGAAACAACAATGAATACAAAGTGTCAATTGAAGTGATTTTTAAATAAATCCTGTTTAGACTGTGGCAATATAATCTACAGCAGAGTTTTTATACTTTCCCCCTTAATTTTACCTCTTTCCTTAGTCAAAAAAACTTTTCCAAAAACTGAAAAGGAGAATTAAAGTCAAGAAGGGACATTATGTCTACTTACTTTTATTTCTGTTAGATACATTTGAAATTTTAAATGAATGGTTTAAAATATTGTAATGTTTTAAAATAATAAATGTTCTAATGAAACATTATTCATAATTAATTAATAATTAATTAATTAATTCAACCCTGACAGATTCTAGAGTGATTTTGCCCCCTTTATATACCTTGCACTTTGTGGTTAGGAGGGGGGAAAGCCTGTTCTTTTATTTTAACATGTATATTGCCCAGAATTGTAATGGAGTCAGGCAGCCTTATAAGTTTAATAAATAAGGCTAAACCAAGCAGAAAGATTGAGAGGGGGGAAGGGAATAGATATTATAGAACAGAATCAAATTTTAGAAAAATGCCATTTGTAATGAGAAAAGTTAACACTAGAGATAGAATATCCTGTTTCTATATGTAGTGATCTTCTGTAATAAGCCAGTAAAGCTGATTTGGTATCTCTAGGTAAAAAGGTACAATCTTTGACTTAGTTCTGATTATGAAAAGAATGTTCTCTAAATTTAATCTGTTCAAGACTATGTGTGTAAACTGGACCTGGGGAAAAAGAGGCTTGCTGGTTCTAGTATGTTTTGGTGTGTGATGCTCCTGAGCGCTTCAGTACAATATATGTACATCTGAATAATAATAGCTTTTCCTGAAAACTGCCTAACACGGAACTAGTCATCGACTAGAGAAATAGAGCAGCATATGGCAATAGCCATAAAAGAGCTACAAAATCTTTGTTAGAAATTAGATCAACATCTAGAATTTTAACTGCCTATCAAAACCTTTCCTATCACAATGCTTCCTATTGATGCCTGCCCGAACACGGTATTTCAAATGCCAATCCTGCTAATGGTGATTTATTTCAGTTACTACATGGTGCTGCTGTAGAATATTATTGAAAGTAATTGCCTTCCATCACTTCTTGCTGCTCCTTAATTGCTTCCTCTTCGGCCCCACCAGACTTTTAAAAATACAGAGCAAACCTCCATCCAGAAATTGAATAGAACAAGGTGTGGATAAGATCTGTTAGTGTACAGTACATCTCTGAGCAATCTCTCACACCTTGGCTGTATGGGCCAGGATGCTTCCGCAGGGTATTATTTTCTACTCAGAAAAGATAGAAGAGAGCCTTACCCTGTATTTTATTGAAGACGAAACTAATATTGACTGGATATCTAGTAAAGTTTGCAAAGCACAATCCTCTAAGGGCCTTTGAGACACCAGTATGCCTAAAATACTCTTTGCATGGTAGTTATTTGTTCTGCTTTGCTTCTAATTTTATCTAAGACCTTCTGTTTCTTCTCAATGTAACACTTTGTCCTCTTTGAATCATTATCTAGATGTTAACCAAGAATATTGTTTGATTTAAAGAAATATAAATTATAATTATCTGTTAATTTTTCAATCCTTATTAATTTACATATATAAACATATGTTTAGAATTTTAAAAATCGCATATTTCATTTGTAGAAGATACATGTTTGATTATAACATATGCTCTTTTGGAAAAAAAACATTTCTTAAGTGAGATAATAGGAAATGCTCTTCTAAACTGTAATTACCGCCTTATTTTATGTTTATTAAAAGTTCTAAATTATTGCAATGAATTATCGTATGTTAAATAATCTAAAGAATTTGATTAAGAAAACATTACAGTCTCACTTTTCATTTCCATCTTTGCCAAGAGTTAGGCAAGTTTCATGGAGTATAAGTGAAGTTAAAAATGAAGGTTGTTCTTTGATAAAATTAGACTTCCTCTAAATGAACAATTGTTTGAATTAAATATTTTAGAGGTCAAAAGATACTGCTTAGAGCAGGGCTGTCAAACTCTCAACTCATGGACTGTATGCGTCACACGCTAGCCATGTCTATGCCCGGTTTAACAAAGGGGGAAAAGTCACAATACATCATGTGAGAACATGAGTTTGACAACCCTGGCTTAGAGGAATAATGGGAATAATGCTATAAGACAACTGAAACTTTTTAAAAATACTCTTTTAATTATGTTAGATAAAATCTATCACTAACCAAAGCCTTATGAGGACCCAGATTGTTGGGGGCAATATGCTGACTCTGTAAACCACTTAGAGGAGGCTGTAAAGCTCTTTGAAGTGGTATATAAGTCTAAGTGCTATTGCTTATGCACAACAGCTAAAACATGCACAGTATTCAGATAACTTCTACCATAGTATTATGATAATGTGTATATCTTCAAACTCTTAATGATTTGATAAAATTACTAGCAGGATGGTATAAAAGAAGAAACAGAACTGTCCCCATGAATGTTTCAGATCTTGCTATAATCAGATCTTAGCAGAATGTGTCAGATCTTACCTGCTAATTTATATGCAATGGAAACTTGGTTTTGCTGTCTGGGAAATGAGCATTTTTATGGAAAAAAACTACTATTCATCAGTGACTGGTGAGATTTCATTGATTGGGTTGTCTGGGAAGTGGATATCTAGGGGGTTTCCAAAATGGACTTTTGCCTAGAACATGGACTTTTATCATTCCTATTGGCTCAAATATTTCCAATTATGTGTAATTAATTTTAATTTGGGTTAATTTCAAGTTACTTTCAAAATACACAAATTTTTGCCCAGCTAATGGAACAACATTCCTATACTGTAGATGAATCAGTGGAACAACAAGCCTCTAGAATTATGAATGCTCCAACAATGGAAGTTTTTAAGAAGAGATTGAAAAACTAATTTTCTGAAATGGTGTAGGGTTTCCTGCCTAAGCAGGAGGTTGGACTAGAAGACCTCCAAGGTCCCTTCTAACTCATTCAATTTCCTTCCTATTTCTATTCTATTTCTATGTTTTAGCTCTTCTCCCGTCATATCTCCTAGTTACACATCATCTGGGAATTTGTTCTTACTGACCTTGGCTGCTAAATATTTCATACAAGTATAACATTATGGAAAGATGCCATTCTTAGTCTCATCTCTCTATCACATTCTACTGTTAATACACCACAATTCAAAATTCATGTGAATTCTGGTCCTTCCATCCCGGGTTTTATATCTTATAAATCTTGCCCATGAAGTTTTTTTACATGTTCAGCATTATTAGTCATATAATGCTTTCATACACACTAGGCCTTGACCCTAAACCCAACCCCAACCCTTCACTTTTTTGAGGATTTACACGATACTGTGGAAAGTTATCACCCATCATGAAATACCCTAGGAAATATTGAAAAGGCAGAATATTATATTTCCCTAGATGTGAAAATGAAGAAAATGTTTTGTGTCCTGCAGCTTCCTGCCCCCCCCCCTTTGTCAATGGGCCATTAAAGCCCGAGCTAGTCCACTTTACATAATAAAGAGTTCTCCCCTTCAGCTCCAGAGTCATGGGATTAAGGAATGACTGGCCTTACCAAACCTGGACTCAGCCCATGGGAGCCTGGCAACCAGAGTACAGTTCTTACACAGCAACAAGAAACAGATAGGTGGCGCCGAACATATGATAAAAAGCTCTGCAAGCCCCTTGCTCAGCCCTTCTCTTCCTGTCCACCAAGAGTGAAGCACGTGAGCACCTTTTCTGTTCAGGACTCAAGCCATGCGTTCCTGTCCACCATTAAACCATCTTTCCAAGCAGCCTCCATGTCTCCAATGTCTTTTTTCTCACTTGGAGCCGAATCCAGGAGGACATTCCTTCCATCAATACATAAAAAGATAGTACATATATTAAACATCCAATTTCACAGGTAACATTCAAAAGGGAAAAGTGGAGAAGGAATGCAAGCACTACAAAGTGTTGGGGATCTCAATTGTTCTTCGTTTGAGGGATTATTTCATTTCCTTACCCCAAATTCTAAAACAGTTTAAGGAAAGGAACAGGTTACATCGATCCAAGCTCTTTAAAGTTCCCTCCCTGCCCTCGCCTTTTCTTTATTTATTTTTTAAAGAGAGTGGATTCAGTTTATCGAATTGGCCCGAATTAGCCTGCTGGGCTATCGCCCTCTAGTGAATCTTGAGCCTTGCGAGTTTCCGTCGCGGTCCCTGCTGGCTGAGTTTCTGCATTAATCGGCGTTTGTTCGATCTCAGTCCTTTTCTACCCTGAGTTGTTTTCCTGCAACCGTTATGTCCCGGATCCTCAAATCGGTGGATTACGAGGTATTCGGCCGGGTTCAAGGTGAGGAGCGGAGAAAGATGCGAAAGCTAAAATATTAGGAAAGGGGCCATGGGGAAGAGAACTGCTCTGGCAAAAATAGTCTCAGAGCGCAAGAACTGCCCTCTCGGGTTACAAAGAAAAGCTGGCAAGGCGAGCTGTTTATATAAAGCGAATTTAATTGCCAGATCATGCCGGCCGTGCTGGCTCTAAACAGTTCTATGCTTTAATTAGTCTTAAAAGTGAATTGAAGAGCCGGCAAAGGCCTTAATGTTAATACACGTGCGTGGCAGGTGCAGGAAGAGGCACTCACTGTTTCCATGCCCCCCGGCTCCATTATTGTTGCCCCAGTTACAAGTTACCATTACCTCCTATGCTACCTTCACAGGAGAGCTGTTCAACTGGTTACTGGAATTAGCACGTGTTTTAAAAACTGGGGAGATAAATTTTCATTTTAAACTGGCAATGAAAGATTACATTTTTAAATCGTCCTTCATGCCAAAGCTACTCATCAGAGAGAACAGTTTTTTAAAATACATTTTATATATAAGGGATTTATCCACACCAGTCATCTTTCAAAACTAAACACTTCAGTGAAATACAAAGATGTAGTAGGAACAGCAACAATTTGAGCAAGATATGTGTTCTGTCTTCACAGAAGGCACTGTAAATATTATATTTGATTATGGATGATGCTTTGGCCACATATTTTCAGGGATAATTCAATCTTCTGATTGTTTTCCTAGAACTCGTCCTCAGCTCAAAACCACTCATTCTGAGTAAAATGATTGTAGATTTGTCACTGAAATAACTTCACATACAAATAAACCAGGAAAGAAAAAAAAAGATTATTTATATAAACCATCCTACATGTCTTTCTGTCTAAAAGAGCCAAGTATCCCCTTGCCCACCAAAATAAGGCTGTCTCTAATGTAGAGAGAAAACAGTTAAAACCACAATTATAAAAATAGAATAAAAATGCAATGTCCTTAATTTAAAACAAAAGAGTTAAAATAACATGGCAACTAATTTAGAATGAAGAGCAGAGGATTAAAATGGAGTGCAATAATAGAACCATAATAAAATAATAAAATATTTTCCTAGTAGGAAAATAATATAAAAATAGACACCAACTGGGCTTTCATGTAGGACAGTTAGGAATTCAGCACTGTAAAAACATGAAAACACATAGCTGAGTTCCACATCTAAAAATATGTCTCTACTGTATGTGTAAAGAAAAGTTATACTTCTCTATACATACATCAGTATTTCTGAATTGCTATACAATTTGGATGCATTGCGTAAAATGATATGCACTCTTTGTATATAATGAATCTACCATATTTTTCACTCCATAAGAGACCCCCCCCCCCCCAAAAAAAAGGTGAATGATACCTTTGGTGAATAGCAGCCAGGCCACACTGTTTCTTTTACAGTGCTGAACCCCCCCTTTTCTGTCTTTGTCATTGCCTACCTCTTCTTTCCCTTTTCCACAGTGCAGGAGTCAATAGGCAGAGCTAACACATAGGTTCTGGCTGATATTTTTGGGTCTTATTTTCCTCTAAATTTGGTCTGGTGTGTCTTATGGAACAAAAAATACGGTATATTGTTATGCTACAAAGTCCATGTCATTGGTATTACAAAGTTCATGTTGTGTGACTTTCATACCCTTGGTATTTCAGGCGTTGCCAACTCTCAACACAACAAAAATGATTCTTCTCAGCTCCCTTGATTTAAATATTTTCTATGTGACAAATCTATTATATTGTAATTCCATTAATGCTAAATAAATTTTATTTATTTATGTAATTAATTTATTTGCCACCCATCTCACTATCCAAAGTGACATATAATTGACTACATTATTTTATTAAAATGTTTTACCTACCCTATATGTACATAAGTAAAATCAATAGAACAGCAACCAAGTAGCATTATAAAATACAAATGATAAACTGTGATGTTTTTTTATTTTGCTCTGTTTATCAATTCTCAATGTTCCAAAAAGAAATAACCTAATAAAGAAACAACTTTAGCAAAAACAACTGAATATCATGGTGATAAATTATTTTCTAATATTACCCTTAGCCCCAAGTACAGTTCCATAACCCAGATGTGTATCTCATTAACAGCACAGCCCAGTTAAGCAATCTTCCATTGAATTCGGTTGTACTTCTGGATCTCACTGGATCTATCCATTGTTCTTTCGATTTTTTTGTTTCCCAAAAGGTATTACTTTTAATCACTTTTCATTTTACCAAACATCCTATCAAAAGAAATATTGCCTGGCATTCTTTGAGTGGTTGTTCTAATGCAATTTTATAAATGCAATTGAAATATCGTTCCATTGAGCAAATATTTATGGTTTTATTTTCTTTGTATTCTTTTTTCTCAGGAGTTTGTTTCAGAATGGTAAGGCACCATGAAGTATTTCTTATTTGCATCACTTCTCTTTATTTTGAGAGCAAAATAAAAGCCTGTGCAGAGTCTTCAGAAATCTGAAATGGCAAGTTTCTATATTAATCTGAAGAGTTAAGTATCATATAACAATAATGTGTGCTTTAGTGGAAATCCTTTTATGGTAGAACCCTGATTTTATGACTATTAGTTATATACATACCCTATTTTTAGTATTTTATTTAGCCATGTAAGAAAAAAGGTACCTGTGAATAAATTTAAGCATTTTACAAGGGTCCCAAGTTACATGGAAATCTTGCATTTCCCATTATCCATATTTAAGATTGTGCAACCTGGAAACATGGGAAAGCCCATCTTTCATAATGATCAAGAAATACAAAGGGACTCTGTTCACTTTCCAAAGCAGATATTGTTGAAAGTTTTGGAAAGGTGAAATATGATTAGCCGTATTAGCAGAGGCATTTCGAATTAAGATATCTATAATTTTACATCCAATGGTTAAAAAAAGACACTTCTTTGCATTTTCAGCAATGAAGAATGAAAATGAAAAAGGTAATAGGGAAACAATGAAATATGAAAAAAGAACCAGCATTAGAAAATACTACCTATGCAAGTGTCCCCCCCCCCAATGAGTAGTCTTAGTGAACAACTGTCAAGCCCATTTTTGTGTGAAAGAGTCTTAAATGAACAAGAAATTAAATGGTAATCCTGACTTTAAGGTAAATTGAGAAAGGTTGGCACAAATGAGATTTCTCCATGAGATTCATCATTTTGGCATTCATTATGTAAAATTTATGAGCTGATCAAACAGGTACTCAGTGCCTGAAACAGAAATTCACAGGTTTCAAAAATGAGAACTTTAATGCTGAAAATACTTATAACACTGTTATTATTATTCGATTTATATATATTTGTTCAGTGTGTGAATTTTCTCTCTCCTACCACAGAAGCATCCTTTATGCCTTATCTTGAAACTGTATGTGCCAGGCATAGAACAAACTTATCTGAAAGCCTGGCACTTATTGTATCTTAAAGCAAGTACAAACCATAGCTCAGATCCTAAACTTCATAACATTTGCAGCATTCATGTGAAATACTTCATTAGAGGACTTTGAGTGAGACAGAGTGTCTCGAGAAGATAAGAGCATAGCTGCAAAAGACTTGTCATATTCTTGATGGCCTAAATTGAATAGCATTTATAGTAGTTATCTGTGCTGTACTACATACAAAACTTTTTTTAAGCATACACATTTCTAGGCAGTTATGAGATGGGGTAAGGCTGTGTATTAATTAATTAGAAGGAGTTTTTTCCTTACTTGCTTCAGTTTTTCTGCAGAAATTTGTATAAGTAAAAGTTGAGGTTTTATGTTATTACCTTAGTCTACTGCATCAAGAAGACTCGGAAGTCAATGCTTTTCTTTTTCTTTTCCCCTTTGCCCTATGCTTTTCTCTCTTCCACTTTTCCTCCCTTAGTTTCCCATTATTTTTATTTTTCTTTGTATTTTGGTATTTTATATTTTGATAAACTGATAAAATATTTGAGTCCAGCATTATAGGGCTGGAAAGGATGTTGGAGGTCTTCTAATCCAATACCTTGCACAAGGCAGGAGTCTTTATACCATCCTAGATAAATGATTGTCAAATCTTTTCTTGAAAACCTGAAGTGATGAGGCACCTGATCCTGAGAGGCAAACTGCTCCATTGATAAATAGTTCTCACTGTCAGGAATTCTTCCTTATTTCCCGGTTGAATCTTTCTCTGACAAGCTTCCACTTGTTGCTTTTTGTCCTTCTTTCAGGTGCTATGAAGAATACATTGATGCTCTCTTCTCTGTAACACTCCTTCAAATATTGGAAGACTGCTATCATATCTCCCCAAACCTTCTCTTCATTAGACTGCCCATACCTAATTCCCTTAGCTGTTTATTGTATATTAGCTTCCAGGCCCCTTGTCATCTTTGTTGCTGTTCTCTGCATTTTTCTAGTGCATCAGCTTCTTTTTTTGTATCATTATTGGAAGAGGGAAACCTCATTTTGCAGTAGTTCTTCAGGACAGATCCCAAACCATGTTGGTTGGCAGAGAACATGGAGCAATAGACTTCAGCTTTAGGATGGTACTTAGGGCACTACCTTCTCTTGCCTCCTTTGTAATATATACATGAAGCCACTGGGCAATATCATCTATTCATACTGAGTGAAGAATCTTCAATAAATTTATGATTCATCATTGAATATCTCCATCCCCAGCCTTCCAAGTAAAGCTGTCAATATTCTTTCAGGTTGTGCAGAGGCTGCAAGAAAGGAACAAGTTAAGGCTTAACCCTGCAAAGATGAAGTTACTATGGGCTTTAGGTCATCCAGATCCAGATCCAGGAACTGGAATGTTTCTATCACTGGATCTTGGTGGTAAAGCTGGGAGTCCTTCTAGATTCTAGATTCTGCTCAAAGAGCAGATGGCCCTGTTGCCAGAGGGGCCTTTGCACACTTTTATGTTTCAATTGCAGATAAAAGGGGATTTGCTCAGGATCATTTATGTCTTAGTCACCTCCTGGTTGAATTAATGTAATGATGCATTGAAGATTATCTGGAATCTTTAATTTATCCAGAATGCAGCAATTCAAGTCTTATGATTACTCCATGATCTACATTGGCTCCCAGAAGATGTGATTCAAAGTGCTGGTTATCACCTTTAAAGCCATACATGGCATATGACCAAGCTACTTGTGGAATAGCTTAAGTTAGGCCCAAGGGACCAAGAATGGCATAACCTCTGAGTTATTTCTTCATTTATTTGCATAACTACTTAATATACCCTGCAAAAGGGGAGTCTACCTTTTCATTATATATCAAATATTCCAAACTTCTTTGTTTCTTTGCTTGCTGGAAAGAATCTCTTTCTTCTGTGATTCTGGTCCATATTCTACCACATCTTTCTGCCAAAATACCTGCCCCTTATTCAAGGCGCCTTAATTTAAACACAGTTATATTATGGGCCTAGGAAGATATATTACAGTTTCCAACTCCACTTGCCTATAAAAAAGACCTGAGTTTTTCTCCATATACAGTATTTGCATCTAATTGAGGGGAGTCAATTACCCGATTTAGTTTCCATTTTATATTCTATTTTGCTTTATCCTGTTTGCTTTATAATACATAGTTGTTTACATTTGTAATGTACTTCTCAGAATCATATTTTTAGATTGTGTGACTTTACAATTCCTTAAATAAATAGCCAATTAAACAAAGGAAAGAATACAGACTACAGGATTGCTACATTAGAATGTTTGTATGTAGATTTCTCATGGGAAAAAAGTATTCCTTGGAATTCCTGTATTGCGATTTACCCTTTCTTCAAAATCAGTGGTAGTCAACCTGGTCCCTACCGCCCACTAGTGGGCATTCCAGCTTTCATGGTGAGCGGTAGGGGTTTTGTCGGACACTGAAGCACTTTCCTTTTTTTAATTTAATTGACTTCCCTACTTTATAAATCATCAATACTGTGGAACCAGTGGGCAGTTAGAAAATTGTACTACTAAAAGAGATACAAAAGTGGATGGTAGGTATAAAAAGGTTGACTACCCCTGTTCTAAATAAATATTTACTAATAAGTACTCTGAAAGACTTGTTCTTCATGTAAACTGCTTTCAGTCCAAATTGTTAGGGGGAAAGTGTGACACCTATTTTATTTTTGATTTGTTTTGTTTTGTTTTAGTTACATTATTGATGTTGATTTAAAATTTGTTTCAATTGGGCTTCCAGTTTGAGCAGCGGCTCCGATGGCAGCTCTTTTGAGCTTGCCGTCCCAGCCGCTCGTAAAGAGGCGTTTT
>JAPKID020002470.1:0-13290 GCA_026931265.2 Tropidonophis doriae | reverse complement strand
AGATGGCAAGTGAGATCTTGCCGAAACGTTGCAAAAACACCTTTAATTTTACACGGGAAAAGACCTGAACCAAACAATACCAGCATACCTATACCCGTGCAAATCTACGAAAACATATATATATATTTGAATGTTTGTATTAGATAGTTATACAGAATTGTAACTGTTATTGTTTTAACAATATATTAAGTTTTATCTCTTTTTTCTGTTATATTTTTTCATTTATTTTTAAGCACTTCTTACGTATTATTTAGGTACTATATGTATTCTTGTGTTTTATTCCTTTTGCTTCTTTCTTTCTGTTTGTGTTACTTTAAAAGTAATACAAAATTTATTTAAAATTCCTACCATAAAGAAATGTCTGCAAGGCATGCATATGCTACTGCAGCTTAAATACTGTTTAAACTAGATGAATAAAAAGAAATGCAAATGTAACACGTATTGCAAGTTTCTCTTCTAGGCAATGAAGAATTTTAGCCAAAGATCACCATCTGGTGAAAAACTTCCTTTATTGGAGTAGCTTCATCTGTGATCCAGTTTGAAAGCTTTGCATAGTGTAATAAACCATCAACAAACTGAGAAGAGCTTGAAGAGGTGTCAACCTCTAATACACAGGTGTCAAACTTACCACATCACATTGCCCTCATGTGATGTTTCGTGACATTTTTCCCATTTGAGGAGCTGGGATGGGCATGGCATGCACGTGATGCATCCGGCCTATGGGCCAGCAGTTTGACACCCCTGAAACACAACTGAAAATGCTTAGAGCTTTAGAGTAATGCCTAGAGCTTTAGAGTAAGTCAGAAAGGCTAAACACTATCCTTGATGATGTATGTCAGAGGTGTCAAACTTGATTTCATTGAGCACCTCAGGGGGGACGACGACACATTGATGTTATTCGTGTCAGGGGTGCCTTTGGAGGCCTGAGAGCTCTACCAGTGAAAATGGGTTGCCGAGCTCCAATTTTGGCTTCTCTGTCAGCAAAAATGGAGCTGGAAGTGCGGGAGGCTGTCACAATTGAAAATGGAGCCTGGGAGAATCACACATGACTCTCCCAAGCTCTATGTTTTTTTGGCAGAGTCAATCTGCTAACAATTGGCAGGCCAGCCCTTTGCTGTTTCCAAGGCAACCCCTTGGGCCAAATCTATGCATCCTGTGGGCCTTGGAGTTTGACATCCTTTAGGAATGTGTTATTGGAACATATGTGTTATCAAAATCTGGCATGCTGGGTCAAATATGTAGGACACCTGTCCATTTCATCTGATTTCTGCCTGAGATTCAACATTATGTTTCCATTAAGCAGCCATTTGCCTTTTTCTATTATGGTCCCTTTAACAACCTCTTTAGTACCAGTTTCACTTTCCTCTATACATCTAAGCCAGCGATAATGAACCTTTTTAGGCTCAGGTTCATAAGGGGGGTAGTGCAGGGGGGTCATGTGCTGGCGTGCCACACCCATAATGCAATGTGCACCCCCAGTGCACACGCACGCATGACAGGTGTTCCGCCCCATTTTTTACATGCTTTTTTTGCCCTCCCCAGGCTTCAGAGGCTTTATAGGAGCCTGGGGAGGGCAAAAACAGACCCCCACCCCTCCAGAGGCTTCAGGAGTTTCCCTGAAGCCTCTGCAGAAGTAAACACAAGTGACTTCCAGTTTGCTCGTAGGACCTTTTTTAGTTATCCAGAGGCTACAAGGACCTTCAGGAGGCTTCAGGAGGGCAAAAAATTGCTTTCAAAATGGCTGAATCAGCTGGCCAACACATGCATGCACTCTTGCCAGCTTACGTCTCGCATGCCCTGCCAAATGGCTCCATGTGCCACCTGTGGAACGCGTGCCATAGGTTCACCATCACTGATCTAAGCACTGCAGTTGAAGAAGGTTCAGCAACTCCATTCAGCATTACGTGCTACAAATAATAAATATGTATACTAGGGAACTATTATATATATTTTAATTTCCTTATCCTGTAGCAGCTTCTTAGCAATTTGAAACAAATAACTAATCTCACAAAACAGGGAGGTAAATGCTTGGGCAATTGGCAAGTCCAATTTTAATTGCCATTCTGGGGAGGATTAAGTCAGGCATTACTGGAGCAGTCACAGCTATGCCCGATAACAAGCCAGCATGTGGATAGGTAAGTCTTCAAAACAATTTTCCTAAAGCAGCAAGTGGAAAAATGAATATTCAAACATGCAGTTCAGACAGACCTCAATTTTATTAATACACTGAATAAAAAGAAAAATCTTTTTTTGTTCAGCTTCTAAAATGTCAAGCTTGAAATATCTCAACTTATTTTGGTTCTTTTCAGTTTTTCTAGCTATGTTAATTAAAAATGTTAATTATATAAGGAAAAATAGTATTAGTACTTAGGTACAGTGGATTTGTGTATATTTTAAAATGGTGATGAATATGGTGCAAAATCTTTTTCACGCCCACTTGTGTAGTTGATACAAAGGATCTAGTGAGATTTCTGGGACACATACATAAGATTGCATTTTCAATATTCTTGGTGCTAGGCTTCCAGGGCTTATAACCAAGGTTGCAGGATGCAATAAAAAAGCTTTTAATAAATTATGTCTAAATCCATGTTTTATTATCTTAGCAACTAATGAACACTGCTCTTATTTCAAAAAGAAACAAGAAGCTAATCATAGGATTATGTGAACTTGTAATCAGCACTTATAGAGAAAAGAAATGTCCTACAGCAAAATAGTGGAGAAAACCATAGGATAGTTTAGAATAAAGAAGCTACTCCTTTACTCACAAACAGTGGTTCCTGTTGGTTCTAACATTGTCAAATGTGATTGTGTAGTTTTTCGTTTTCCAATACTTAGTTTGTTTTATCTGACTTCTACATCAGTTTTCAATGTAACCAAACATTCAACTCACTTTAGTACATACACTTTTATTACACTTATGTGCCCTCTGTCCTTCCTTCCATCCGTCCCTCATATATGTGTGTGTGTACACAAACACACACATACTTTATGCCTACTTCCTGTATTACAAATAAATGCAATCCCCAAATTGTATCTTTATTTAGATAATTGAACTGCAGAATTCTGATTACTTTAAATACTAAACTTCCAATTTCACATTTCATAATGATCCAGGAAGAACACATTTAATAAGTTAATATGAAAATCTGAATTCACCAAACTTTTCACATTATTAAATGTCTCTAACTTAGTTGCATGTATAGTAGTGGATCACAGTTCTGAAAATCAGCCCCAAATATAATTTGCTTTTCGTTTCTATCACTAAACAATAGCTAAAGTGTGTGTAGGGGGGATGCTTTCCGCCTGCTGCAAATTGGACCCTTCAACATAGTGTTGTGCCAAGGCAACAGCACTGTGCTGACTTTTATTGCATAGGGCTTTTAACTAGGGGACTGGAGCCTACTCCTTACTCCTATCTTTGCCCAATCCCTGTATAAACCAGTGTGGTACAATAAGACAAGCTAAGGAAGTCTGCACAAAAACGGTGTGTTGGTTTGCCATCATTATCAGTACACGGAGGAAAATAGGCTTTTTAAACCCAACATAAAACTGAGAGATAGAAGAAGCACTTCTTCCTAGCCTCAAGACGCACATATTGATTGCCTGAAACATCTTTGTGCTCATCTGTCGGCAAGAAACAGCAAGCTGTAATTGAGAGCTGAATCCCTAGAAGCACAACAGACTCATGACTTAACGCTTGTTCCTGTACTGTCCCGATAACTCGGAGTAGCCTGCTCGAGGGTTGGGATTACTGTGCAATCAGAAACTTCAGCAAGGAAAGGTTGATTCCTGCAAATACATCCAGTTAATAATAACTTGTTTAATTGGAGGTTAAGGAAGGGAATGCATGTTGGAACAGGCAGAGAGGAACAGCTAAAAATAAGTGTGCCAAATATGATGTGTTGAAATAGTCACATCCCTGTTTTCTGATTGTAAAATTCTGATACATTAGATATATAATATATTACTTCAACAGTCAACATTCTTCAATGCAGATCACTATAATTGGGGAATCCTCTAAATGCAGATACTGTAATTAAAAGCTAGAGATGTCAGTTGCAAAATTACACCCCCTTCCTCCTCCTGCTTATCATCCCTGCTTTTGGTGTTCTGCAGAAGCTTGAAAAGCAAGGTTGCCACATTAAAGAAGCATATCTGTAGCTACATTAAAAATAATAATTGCCAAATCATTTATTAAGCTTTGAATTTTGACTCCTTTTGATCTGGATGCCTTTCAGATCTGTCTTATTCTGATTTATTCCTCTGAAATTTAATCAGTATATAAATCTAGAGTTAAACACTCAAAGTCCTTTGCTTGTTATCTTCACACATTTAAATAAATTTGGGATAAATGTGGGAGAACTTATCTTCACCCACATTTATCCATTGTAAACTTAATGTGCTGTCCTTGCACTCATTAATACGTTTTATATGTTCTTATTTATAAAAGAACCACTTCAATGAATCAACTTCATATTCCATAATATTTTTTTTTTAGGATTGCTTCTCGCATCATTAAAATTTGTCCCAAGAAAGAGTTCACCCAAAAAAGAGTTGCAAACAAATCTTCAATCATTGTCACTTACTTTCTCTGCTGTCTTCATCAGTGTTTCGCCTTTCATACTCGCCATCTGGTATTCTTTCATTGCTCTTCTTGTTTTTCTCACCTTTCTTGTTACCATTTTTAGCTGACAGCAGAGAAGAGAAACACATGACATTAATTCTCCCCAAATATAAACTATCAAACAGAAAGATAAGAATAAGGAACACAATGGAAAAAAGAACCATACTTTCCAGTGAGACGGCAAAAAGGAAGTAGAGTTCACATTTGTCTGCCCAAGTTTTCAAAAATAGATAAACATTGGATACTTTTCAGAAATGGCAAAGTGAATCCTTGGGGATTCTGTGATTTCTCAACTATCTTCAGGATATTTCCTTTTTGTATTATCCCATTATATCAGAAATACTCTCTAAACTAGGTAAGTGCCATAGGTGGAAAACATTCCAAGCAACCAAAATGAAACAAGAAAAAGTGGAAGAAAACTTTCTTTCCCCAAATGAAAGTGGTACCAATTCCATATTTCTTTGCATCTCTATAGACTTTCATTCTCCATGAATAATCAGCTTGCTGAAAGGTAAGGACTCCATTGAGCCAAAATATTTTTTTTCTAGCAGCAATGAAGTTATTTGGGTCACTGGCTTCTTTTGGGGAGTTTCGACTTCTCAGTGCTGATTATTGTTGCTGGTTGTTTTCTATTCATGCTGTCCGAGTTTATGTATATAATCACAGGTCTGCAGGAGGAAATGGAATCTAGAACATATAGAAAGATCCTAGCATCTCATAATTTCCCAAATATACCAAGGGTGTCATAAACTTTGTCACTTTTGAAGTTAATAAGATTAAATCTACAGTATATGAGAGAGCTAGGGTGGGGGTCAGACCATATGACAGTACTTTTTTACATAAAAATGTAGGTTCCCAGAAGAATTTAAATGAAATAAGATTTTCAAATCAAATAGACCATTGAGGCAATTCCAAAAAAAGAAAAATTATTAGGAAGAACCTGGGGACCATGAATGGATTTAGATTTCCAGAACTAGAATAATTATGAGAGTCATGGAGTCAATGTCATTTTGGAGCCTATTTCTATGATATTTATTTTATTTTATATTTTATTTTATTTTTATTTTTTTGAAAAATCATGAGGGATAGGCATAGTGCTAGAGAATTGGAGAAGAACAAATGATGTTCTTATCTTCAAATGAGATGAGCCATAGGATTCAGGTTATTATAGACTACATCACTTCGCAGGAATTAGCATATAACAAGATATATCATAACAGACCAACCAGATTTTTAAAATAAAAGCATGAGAATGTGGTACAGATAGTGAACTTTTTCTTCAACAAAGCACTCAAGAAATCTACCTTGACATTCTAGTGGGGAACATGGACCCCGTACTGGACTATGTTTCTATTAGAGGGATACAGAATAGGTAAAGAATTGAATGGTTCTGTTTCAACATAACATGGGGATTTTTTAGGCACTGTGCTATTCAACATATTTATAAATGGTTTTTGATAAGGGCTTAGAATATATATTATCAAATCTGCAGAAAGCACACAGATAGGAGAAAAAGCACTTTAAAAAACAGTCTTTTCTAGATTTAGAGTGACAAAATTTAGAGAGATTTGAAAGCATGGAGCATTGTTCAAAAACCAGCAAAATAAATCTTAGCACAGAAAAATAAACATTCTACATTTGAATAGGAAAAATAAACAGCATAAATGTAGGATGGAAAGGACCTCATTAGTCAACAGTTCATGGAAAAAGGATTCAGGTGTTCAGAAAGTGAATGTCCAGAGAAAAGCAACCAATATTTTGTGGAACCTGGAACGATTTATAAGGAATCATGAGAGATGATTGATATATTTGCCTGAAGAAAAGAAGACTGCAGGGAGACGTGATAACTATCTTCAATTGTCTGAAGGACAGTGATATAGAACAAAGGTCTCCAAACTTGGCAACTTTAAGACTTATGGATTTCATCCGTCAGAATTCCGCAGGCAGCCATTCTGGGTGTTAAAATCCACAGGTTTGCCAAGTTTGGAGACCCCTAATATAGAAAATGTAGCAAATTGTTCAAAGTTGCTCAAGAAAGGACAAGAAGAAAAGGTGGGTTTAAGTTACAAGGAAGTAGATTTGACTGGACTTCAGGAAAACATTCCTAATGGAAGGAACAGTTTAAGAAGAGAACAAAGGCCTCATTAACTGGTGGGTTCTCCATTAATGGAAGTTGATGCTGATGTCAGAAGTGTTGCACTTTTCTACACTGTATAGGGGGCTGAACTAAAAACATATTACTAAAGCAGAACTTTCTTTTATCAACTACATTCTATTGGTTTTATGATTGAACAAAAAATGCCCCCTTTCCCTTCCATCATTTTATCTCAATTTTTGGTAATTAATTTACTAAGGATGATGCTATTCAAATGCAATTAATAATCTACACTGAATAAAAATATAAAAAAGAAAGAAATTGAAAACATGAAAATAAAGAAGTACAGAAAAAGAAAAAATGAAAAAGAAGATCACTACTTCATCCTATATCTCATTTCATCCTCTATAATAAAATCTTCACTCTATCTTAATCAGTAAATATCTGTTAACGATTATGTGTAATAACAATATATTATACAAATTACATTAATTTGCCCACATTGAACCTTTCCTGTTACACTTGTATAACATTTTCAAGTAAACAAAATTTTCAAAGTATCGTCATCCAATCCTAATAAAAAGTCCATTAAACCTCACTGGAGATAAAATCACATCTTCATAAATAAAATCCTTAAAATATTGTTATACAGTTCTAATCTGTAGATGATTAGACATTACTGGATATAGCAAACTATTATTAACCTTGAGCAAATAAAGTGATTTTGTATTCTTTTCTATTTCTACCAACAAACCTGAATCCCTTCAAAATTAAAACATTTGCTTTTTCATACTCTCTTGGCTTTTCTTGAGAATTGTTAACATCCTCACCATGTCTCTTTTGTAACTCCAGTAAAGAGAAATTATCTATACTGCTCTTCATCTTCTCACAGTCATTTCTCTTTGAAGTTTCAACAAATCTTTGTTGTGAATCTTTTGTAGAGATGTTATCCACATTGTTTTTCTGGCTTGATATTTATTTATTTATTGAAGGTATATTTGTACATCTTTTCTAATTGTCAAATCATCATCTAGTTTCATTTGTATATTTTAAAAAATCCTAAGAAGTTAGCAATTTTCTTCCTAAGGACTAAATGAGAACTAACAAAGCAAATACAACCAAACCTTCTGAAGGTTTTCAATCTTTAACAAGCTGTAATAATATTAATAAAATAAACTAGGAGCTGAATAAAAGAGTGAGGCTTGGTTGAACCTTAAGTCCTTAGCAGGCTAGATTAGTGGCTCTGAGCTTGATTATCCCACAACTTCCAGCAGTTTTCAAAGGCCACAAAAATGTCAGTTCCTGACATCTATTGCCGAGAAAAAAGAGTAGAGTAATTATGGAATCTCATATCGATCTCTCCTTTCAGCAGAGAGAATGTTGGCAGTCTGGATCAAGCACCCAGCTGTCTTTTGGCTGTAATGTCTCCCACTATTAGTAGGGTATTCACCATTTTGTACTAGAAATTTCTCTGATTCTCTGTTGATACTAAGGGAACCATCATAATCTTCTGCAAGACACCAGGGTTGGCCTTTCACAATTATTGTTTCCTGGCCTTCCTATCCCCTCCACTTAAGGGCTACTTTATCTTATTTTATTACAGAGTGGGCTAATTATGGGATAGTGAAATTATGGTAGATATCTCAGTTAAATTGGGAAATCAAGTGAAACATGAGAAAAAGCTAGAATCACTGTGTCAACACAAGAGGAAGCTAAGCACATAAATGTGTGGGAGGTTTCTGGTTTTTGTTTTTAAAAAAAGATCACCATTGTTATTACTGTCATTATTATGACATTGATCAAGATTTCCAAGCTCAGAAATACAAATCTTGGCTATTCACAATATGCGCTTCAAATAAAAAGTTCTCATTGCTATTCTGTTTTTCTGGTGTACAGCCAAACCAGTGGCAAAAATAGCACTAAGGGCTCTCAATATTCTGCTGAAACCGTAAATCAGGTGGGGATTAGAAAATGGACAGAATGAAAGTAGACACTTGCTGGAGACAGCTTTGGCAGAGGACACAAAGCTTACAATGCTTTCAGTAATATCTGGAGCATAGCTGAGTCTGATTTAAATTAAACTCAATCCCAGAAGAAGCCAAGCTGTTTCCCAAGCTTTAGGGGAAATAGCTTATTTTCCAAGCATTATTAGCCAATAGCCATAATAATACCACAAAGCCAAGGCATGCATTCCAAACACACATCCAGACAGCTGTCTTAATGTGCTGTCCTTCCATCTGGGACACAAAAAAAGGAGTCCAGCATGCTTTTCCTCTGTCTGCAAAGCCAGTCCCTGCTCTGCCTTGTTAATGAGGCTAGTGAGTAGGATGGTCCTAATAGGTGACAGCAGGGCAGTTTCCCCTGCTGATGGGAAAATATCCACCTATTGTTCTCCAACACAGATTTGTATTGAGACTGAGAGAACAGTTTTAGAACGTGGGTAGAAGAAGAGGAAGTTATTAATCTATCAAAGCTTGATCTGTGGGTTAAAGAGGGTTATACTGTTGCTTGACCAGAAAGAACCTACAGCACTTTTCTAGAGCACTTTCCATGGACCACCTAAAGCCCTGTGAATCAAGTACTACAAGATTTTGGATATATCGGGAGAGCTTCTTTTCTCTTACTATAAGGACAAGCTATACTGGGATGTCCCCACTTAAAATAATGTAGGAAGCCCCCCATCCTCCCCAGATTAAAATATTCATAATATTAAAAAGAGGCAGGGTAGAATATTTCTCCCAAAGGAGAAATGGAGCAAACGCTTAGCAAAGGTGGAGAACAGCCTCAGTCTTCCTGCTATAGGGAAATACCTTCAAGCAGAAGCATGAAGAGGCCAGTTTTTAGGAGATTTTGTATCCATTCAGAAAGATTGGACCACTCTATTCATAAGCAAAGAGCAAAGTGGGACTCCAAATAAGCAACACAATTATGCAAGCCAAAATCGACAAGATTAGCTGAAGTACCTAGGATTTGCATTTCCTCTTTTGCCTGTAGAGTAGAGGTGGTATTCAACAGGATCTGACCAGTTCTGGAGAACCGGTAAAGACCACCTCTGACTGGCCCTGCCCCCATCTATTCTCTGCCTCCTGAGTTCTAGCTGATTGGGAGGAAATGGGGATTTTGCTTCCCCTGGAGTGGGGAAGAAATGGAGATTTTACAGTAGCCTTTTCCTGCCACACCCATCAAGCCACATCCACCAAGCCATGCCATGCTCACCAACCCAGATCCACAGAACCGGTAGTAAAAAAAAATTGAATCCCACCACTGCTATAGAGCCAGCCATGATTCCTACATGACTCCTTTAGGAATCTAGAAACATCCATTAAAATATTAAGCACATGTTCTTGCAGAGAAATAGGCATTTCAGTCATGAAGCCTCAAAGAATATATAAAAGCTCACTTACCTTAACTTCATTTTGTCAACCACCCCAGAAACATGCTCCTGTCAGTGAAGTTTCTGGCATCTAAATAAACAGAGGCCTTCATTCTTGCAGCAGCCTCCATTTTATTTCCAGCATCTTTCTCCCAGCTTGGAACTGGGCTGGATTTTTCTTCCAACAATAGCTTGCCTACAAACTTGCTCATACATGACCAGGGGAGTTAATAGGCATGTTTTTGACTTCAGATCAACTTACTGGTAAGTACCATGCAGAATAATGGTGGTGGACTATTTAACACAGGGGGATTCAGTGCGGTGGACCAACACTGCTGCTGAGGTTGCCAGTCATTTTGGGAAGGAGGGAAATGCTGGCTAACATAGCAAGACTTTCTTGCTTCAGCTAACACTAGCATTCTCAGAGGCCATCCTGCCTGATCTATTGACATGTTTAACAATGTGCTAAAACACACACACCTTGATTATAGCCTTTAATCCAGAAAACATGACAATAAAAATATGTATACCTATTATGACAATCACAGTCACTAAAATTGGTAGTGGTCTTCAGTCATAGATAAGACAGATGACACAAAATCTGGCAACCTGGAAAAATATGTCAAGATCCTGTCAGATTGAAGTGGCAGTTAAGCACGGTGCTATCAACAGTGTAGTTCTTTAAAAAGAGATAGATAGATATTTTCCAAGATTCTCTTTGGGGAGAGCAAAGAGCAGGTGGCTTAAAGATTAAACAGATCACTCCCACACGACTGCAGAGGTCGGTGCACCCAATCTAGCCTAGGTGAAGTCCAGACAAAATTTCAGTATGAGAATGGAGGCAAGATAGCAATAGCAAAAGCTCTTAGACTTATATACCTCTTCAAAATGCTTTATAGCCTTCTCTAAGCAGTTTACAGAGTCAGTATATTGCTCTCAACAGTCTCGGTCCTTATTTTACCAACCTTGGAAGGATGGAAGGCTGAGTCAACCGTGAGCCAATGAGAATTGAACTGCTGGCAGTCAGCAGAATTAGCCTGCAATACTGCCTTTTAACAATTGTACCACCATCCTAACCACTGCACCTCTCAAGTTAAAACAATGGGACATCTCCATTTGAGAAAATCCCATGAACTGTAGTTATTTTTTAAATGAAAGTTTTTGCATAATTATAAGATAAATATGAAAGATTATATAAAGAGAAAGTATAAAAATATAAAAGAAAAGTTACTAGAAATACATATAGACAACATAAAGAAAGAAAAAGACAACAGAAAAAAAGAAGAAAAAGATGCAGTTTTCAATCTGCTTTGCAGCAGAAACAAACTTTATAATTTCTTCCCCTGTAGAATTACATTAGGTTAGTTCAGTTTACTTTATTCATTAGTCCTTGGGCCATATCGAAATGCAGAGTTCCAGACATAAATTATTACTAAAATCTGATTAAAACAATTTAAAATGGAATTGGAATAAAATATGATTTAAAATGAAATTGGAATAAAATAAAATAATTTAATATATAGATAAATAAAATATGATAAAAATGTATTTTGGTTCATCCCTACAATCTACCCCAATCAGTCCCACATATGCCCTTCTCAACGGAACCATTTTGCTTAAGTACTGTGCTGTGTTAAATGTTATTTTCAGTTTCTGGCCACACATAAAGTAAGTTGTTTTGATATGAGGACCCTAACGGGTCATTCATTTGGTATATATGGACCAAGGTATCTGTGTCTCATCCCCTTATACAAACAACAATCAAATAGGATGTGAGCCAGATCTTCTACCTCTGCTGCTCCGCAAATTCAGAGATGCTCATTTAAGGGTATAGAATGGAATCTCCCATATCTGACCATTGTGTCAAGTTATTTGGATCTCGGCCATATAAATATCTCCCTAAGATGTTTTGGCAATTGTAACTTCAAATAGATGTCTATTTGAAAAGTATGTTTTTATTTGCTTAGCCATTTCAAGCTACCCATCTTCCCAAGGATACCTATATCATTTTGTGCTTCTATATCCTTAATTCTTTGGGCAGTTCTTTTTAAAAATCATTCCCTGTTACACTAGAGACAGGAAGGCCACCATTTCTTACAAAATTTGTTAGTTTAGTGATTGTGATTTTATCTGCTCTAGTAGACATAACTTGGGAAGTCTCAGTCTCCATTTCATTGACTTTGTGCCAGTAGTTATATGTTCTAATTTCGGATAGTGCATGAATTGTATGAATTCCCAATTCAGCTCTAACTGCTGCAGCAGATGTTCTTAGATCTACACCCAAAATATATCTCAAATGCTGGGACTGTGTTTGCTCTAGGACTGCAGTTGAATATAGACAATAAACGTCTGCTTCATACAAGAGTGTAGGGGTAACCTTAGCTTTATATATTTCAAGTAATAGGGCTAGGAACCGTGGGTAACTATGATTCTTTAATTTATACAATAAATTTAAATGAGCTTTTGCTCTAAGTGTACTCCATTGATGATGGAAAGCCCAATATCCAGTCTTGGAAAAAGTTACACCTAACTATACAAAGGTGTCAACCTGTTCAATTGATTCACTATCTAATTTATTCACTTTCTTATTGGTTCACTGTCTAATCATCTATGTTTCTGATGATGTTTCCAAACACCATGATTTTTTTATTTAGATTTACTAATGGTTAGGGAGTCATCCTGGCAATAGAGCAGCTGAATTTTCCTAACAGCCTGCGTAGTCTTACTTGGGAATATGATAATAAAATCATAGCATCAGCATAGAGAAAGCTGTTACAGTATGTATTTAGGATCATCGGCATATGCACCATGGAATGCTTCATTAACCCTGGCAACTCATTGATATATAAACTAAATAATAATGGGGCCAGCATACACCATTTCCTTCCCTTTTTATTTGTGTGAATCCTGTTAGTCAGAGCCCAATAGTCAGAGCCCCATTAACCCCCATAGTGCACCCTCAAACAGAGAAAATAGAAAAGTATAAAAGAAAAGTCACTAGAAATAGTATACATAAAGAAAGAAAAAGACAACAGAAAAAAAGGAAGAAAAAGATGCAGTTTTCAATCTGCTTTGCAGCAGAAACAAACTTTATAATTTCTTCCCCGTAGAATTACATTACAAATTTCCTTTCTTCCCATATTCAATCTTTTTTTTTATTCAAAAAGTTTTATAGGGCCTAGCTACCTTCGTGACCGG
>JAPKID020002468.1:0-13291 GCA_026931265.2 Tropidonophis doriae | reverse complement strand
GTCTCTTCCTCCTCAGGCCTGGCTCTCCCAAGGTCCAGGCCCCGGCCCTGTTCTTAATGGGCCCATGCCCGGCCCGCACTCGATTTCCTAGGCCTGCCCGGCCTCCGGTGGTCCCAGCCTTGGTGTTCGGCCTCGGTGTTCTGGCCTCCCACGCTTGCTCTTTCTGGCCTCCCGCGGCCTCCGGCGCCATCTCCACCCACCGCCAACACCGCCAATGCTCTCGGCCTCCTGGCTCCAGACTCTCCAGACTCTCCAGGCTCCAAGTCCTTGACTCCGGCCCCAGCCCCTCTTCGGCCCCCGCCAGGTCTTCCCAGCCTCACCCGGCGTCCGGCATCCGGCATCCGGCATCTCCAGCTGGTCGGTCGGCCAGCTGGTCAGTCGGCCAGCTCCCTCCGACTCCCTCCAGCTGGCCCCAATCCCCGTTCTGGGCCGTCTCAACACCCAGAGAGGTCGTTCAGACCTCGTTGGCACGCCTGGGTGAGTGCTCATCGGGCCCGGCCCTCAGCTTGATAAAAATGGGCCGGGCATCATCCCGTACCGCATTTTTACCCCCTGCGGCCCGCAGTGAGCTAGTGGCAGACCGCCATCTTTCGCGCATGCACAGTCTAGTTCTAAGTTATTTTCAAGGAAAGATTTCAAACCACACATACCTTCCATGTGTGAATGTTAATGGGGAATCAGGAATCTTTAATTGTATTTCTGATGGCAAAGCTTTGTTAAGAACAGCCGTGGAGAAGGGAAATATAAGTCATGAAAAACAGTCCTCCACCTCATATATTGGCATCCAAGACAGTAGTTCTCGATCATCTTCTCTGCTAAGAAATTGGGACCTGAAGTCTCTTCCTGCATACAGAGCTAAAACGCATGGATGAGGCTTCAACTTAATTGCGGTTATCGTGAATTGTGCAAGTCTTTGTCTAACTTGCAAGGAAATAAAGATGCATAAGAGGGCACTCAGAAAGAGGCAAAGTTGGTTAAGAGGTTTAGTGTATGCAAAGTATATGCAAATAAAGGGACGCAGTGGTTCGGTGGCTAAAATGCTGAACTTGTCAATTAAAAGTCAGCAGTTCATTGGTTCGACTCCCTAGTGCCGCGTAACTGGTGAGCTCCCATTACTTGTCCCAGCTTCTGCTAACCTAGCAGTTAGAAAACATGTAAAAAATGCAAGTAGAAAAATAGGACCCACCTTTGGGAAGGTAACAGCATTCCATGTGCCTTTGGCATCTGGTGATGCCTGCCACATGACCACAGAGACATCTTCGGACAGTGCTGGCTCTTTGGCTTTGAAATGGAGATGAACATCACCCCCTAGAGTCGGGAATGACTAGCACATATGTACGAGAGGAACCTTTACTCTTATATGTAAACGTGGCTGAGCTGAAGGAGGGAGATTTGAAAATCTTAGCTGAAAGCCTCAAAGCACTTTTCATTTGTAGCAGAGACTGAGAGAGTGCAAGATATAATCATATATGATTATTATATATGATAAAGGCTCTGCAACGACTGGCTTATCAGAGCTGTAGCTAGGTATCCCCTCTTAGTTTTAATTCCAGAGGGAAGAGTGCTGATGGTGTCCTAAATAATTTTAAGTGTTCGTGTTAATAGTTCTGTTTTCAAATTATATAACAGTTCATTTGATTCATTGTCAAATGTCGTACATAAAGAAATGATTCTGATTATCCCCACCTACTAACAAATGATATCTCATAAAGAGAAAGAAACAGAGGAGGGGAAAAAACTATTTTCAAATCAGGAAAGGGTTGATGGTAGCAGCGAAAGCATTGGGAATTGAGAAATCTCCCTGGAGTTTTGGGATCATGCTTTGATAGGGAAGAACCGAATTAATCAGTGAGACGACTTGCCTCCAGAAGTGCTTCAACACTGGAGGTTTTTAAGAAGAGATTGGACAACCATTTGTCTGAAAAAACATAGTATTTCCTGCTTGAGCAGGGGATTGGACTAGAATCACACTATCATTCTGTTATTCAAATACAAAACAAAACAAAAAGCAAAACAAAAAAGCAAATGCCCTCAAAAATTAAAAAACAACAACACCATATTTCCCTCAAGTAAAATCTGACTCCTAGTGGCTCCATAGAAATGTTTTTGGCAATAGCATAGAAGTGGGTTGCTGTTGCTTTCTTTTACATGGGTGTCAACCTGGCAGCCCGCGGGCCAAATGCACATGCACAAGCCACCCCCACCCCAGCTCTGTGAATGTTCAAAAAGTTACAAAAAGTTACAAAACGTCATGTGACGGCAACGTGACACGGCGAGTTTGACACCTGTGTTTTGGGATGTTTTTATAACTTCACAAATTACTGTTCAGCCCTCAGATTTCCTAGTGTTCTATTAAATTACTATGCTTATTTAGCTTTATGACCCGCTGTGGTGGCTGTGTGAAAGGCCATTTATCTTGTTTATCCACCAAATAATTAAATAAAGTTTAGATAGGGACAAGTATTTGTGAATTGTCCAAAACCAAATGCAATTTAATAAATCTTGGGTGACTTGGGTGGCTTTTTTGCAAACTTAGGAATTTAATCAGACTGATTTATAATTAGGATATCCCGGAATTACATTTTCTCCTAGGCATTACTTGCTCAGAAAGCCTGGACATAACAAATAACAACTGTACCTTGAAATACAGGTCCACAATCTGTTTTACCAGAGTTAAATGTTACTCCTGGAAATCCTCAATACAAGGTCTTTGAAAAATCAACAATTTTGTGCAACTTTGTGTCTATCAGAAATAGAAAAATTATCAAACTTGTAGGGAGAATAACTGCTGCATCTAATTCAAATTACATTATAATGAACGTAAATAATTGTTCTCCTTTTTGTTTTTGAAATCAGGCCCTAGCATAATAGCCAAGAGACAAATAAAACTCTGAGCTCAAAAAAGTGGCACATCCATGGTTTGAGAATCTTTTTTTTCCTGCTTCCTTCTCTGAAAGTGACAGAAAAAGTATGAGTAGTAGCTGCAATGTAGTTTATTTCTGTGTGTTAAATAGGAAAACACCATGTTGATAAATTTCATTTTATGTAATGTTCTTCTTGGGATGTAATGAAAATACAGAATTTTCCCATTTTCCAAAGTACCATACTTTGCATAAACAAGGGATGTAAACAAGATGCAAGGGAAAACAAGCAGGATCACCACTAACACAGCATCCTTTTTGAATTTGCAATAACATTTTTAAAAAGTTATCATTAACTGAGTTTTGTTTTTTATATGTAACCTGTGTTGTTATGTTTAATTCAGATTCTATGGTCTAATGCAAATGATAATGCTTTTCTTTTCCCCATCCTTTTCCTCCAGGCACAGATTGAGAGCATGATGTTTTGCCATTGCATGATATTTGTTATTGGAACAGTGCTTGTGTGCCGAGAAACACTTGCAATTCGTAGCTGTTCAGTGGAAAACAAGATAGCCTTCTACGATTTCTGCAATCTTACTTGGGTGCCACCTGTGCCTGACAATGTTGATATTCTATCCCTAAACTTCAATTTCATCCAACGAGTTAATGCAACCTCTTTCCCTCTGAGGGAGAAACTAAAGATTTTATACCTTGGGACACAAAAACGCGTTCCCTTAACCATAGGAAAAGATGCTTTTAGGAACTTGCCAAACCTAACACAATTGGATTTGGGTGGCAACCAAATAATGCTGTTAGACCCTGATGCTTTTGTGGGCTTGTCTAGAATCCAGACTCTTATAATGTTTCACAATAATCTTGATGGATCCATTCTGGAAGAGGATTACCTCAGAGATTTGATTTCATTGAAACATCTGGACCTCAAATATAATAAAATCACTCGTGTTCGCCCTCACAGTTTATTTTACAACATGAAATCCTTGGACATTCTAGACTTGGAATCAAACCCTATTTCATCTATCTGTGAAGGGGATCTTAATAATTTCCGAGCAGCAAGGTTCACGTTGTTTAGTCTTCGTTATACTAAACTGTATAAAAGTTCTGTGGATTGGGCTACTTGTGGGAATCCTTTAAAAAATGTTAGCATAGACACACTGAATGTTAGGAATAATGGTTGGGATGCAACTCTAACACAGCAATTCTGTGCAGCTATTAGAGGATCCCCACTGTTGAGTTTGAATATGTCCTCTCATGCTATGGGCGCATCATTTGGATTTAATAATCTTCCTGATCCTGATATTAATACGTTTGCAGGTCTTAAGGACAGTGGCCTCATTAAGCTTGATATATCACATGGCTGGATTTTTGCTCTTAAACCACAAGTATTCCGATATCTCCATGATTTGGAGCTGCTGGATCTAAGCTATAATAAAATAAATAAAATTTGGAACGGAGCATTTCTTGGTCTTCAGAATCTACAGCATCTAGTCCTATCAAACAATCTGGTTGGTGAGCTCTATAAGGACACGTTTGTAGGTCTTTCTAATGTGATTCAGATAGATCTAAAACATAATCACATTGGAGTGATTGATAGAGATCCATTCAAATCCTTACCAAAGCTTCAACACGTGGACCTTACGGACAATGCTTTAAAAGAAATAGATTGTCTCCCAAATCTCATCTATGTTTTGCTAGGTGACAACCGGATAGGGATTAAACCTTATTGGAAAATACAATTTATAAATGCCACACTCCTTAACTTAAAAGGAAACAGATTGGGGAATCTGGGTGATCTCTATGAACTTCTCCAATTTCCAGCCCTGAAGTATCTTGTTTTAAAAAACAATCGTTTATCCTATTGCTTTAAATACAAAGACATAGCAAAAGACAATCAGTTGATTTACTTGGACCTTGGAGACAACATGCTGAAGCTTATATGGGAGAGAGGTGTATGCTTGGATGTGTTCAAAGCACTTTCCCACCTGGAAATTCTCTATCTCAATAACAACTACCTTGCTTTCATCCCAGAGGGTATATTTAGTGAGCTAATGTCACTTAAGACACTTAACTTGTTTAACAACCTGTTGACTACCATTTCTCAAGATGCCTTTCCTACAAACCTGAAAGTTCTTAATTTGTCATCAAATCAGCTATTTTACCCTGATCCTCAGCTCTTTGCAACATTAGACCAGCTGGATATCACCCATAACACATTTTACTGTGAGTGCCTATTAAGCAATTTTATTATGTGGCTAAATCAAACCAATGTTACTTTAGATGGCTCACGCAATGACATATATTGTTCTGGACCACCGCAGTTTGCTGGTGTTCCTCTTCAATACTTAGATACAGAGAATTGCAATGAACATAAACTCATGGAGCCTCTGCAGTTGTCACTCTTCATTTTTACCTGTGTTAGTATAACTATGTTTCTAGTAGCAGTAGTTGTTTTTACTCGTTTTAGGGGAGTTTGTTTCATCTGGTATAAATCACTCACACAATTTCTCATGAAGGAGCTCCCACCAGAACTGGATCAACAGGGACGCAAATATGATGCTTACCTTTGCTATAGCAGCAAAGACTTTGAGTGGGTCCAAAGTTCCTTGATAAAGCATCTAGATTCTCAGTATTCTAAGAAGAACAGATTTGCTCTTTGCTTTGAAGACAGAGATTTCCTGCCTGGTGAGGATCATATCAGTAATATTCATGATGCCGTCTGGAACTGTAGGAAAACAATTTGCGTGGTCACAAGACAGTTTCTCAAGGATGGCTGGTGTGTGGAAGCCTTTAATTTTGCCCAGAGCAAGTATTTTTCAGATCTGGAGGATAGCCTCATAATGGTGGTAGCTGGATCTCTCTCTCAATATCAGCTTATGAAATATCAACCAATCAGGATCTTTTTGCAAAGGGGGCAGTACTTGAGATGGCCAGAAGACCATCAAGATTTAGAGTGGTTTTTAAGCATGCTGTCTCACCAAATAATGAAAGAAAAGAAAATTAAGAAGTCCCCAGAGGTTGAATTGAAGGTTATAACCATTTCCTAACCGGCCTGGTTCCTGCCCAACATACAATGTCATAAGAAGGCTTACTTTCCAGAGAATTTGACAGTTTGGTAGCATACTGAGCCATTCTTTCTGTCCAATGAGCTAGCTCAGGGACAAACTCAAGGGGTGCTTAGATCTGGGCCATGGGGCCACCATGGAAACAGTGAAAGACTGGCCTATACAGCCCGCCCAAGCTCGGTTTTCACTGGCAGAGCACTCAGGCCACAACAGGCCTCCACGACATGAATGATGTACAGTTGGACATGACACCACCACCACTCCGCCAAGATCAAACAACCCTGATGCAGCCCTCAATGAAATTGAGTTTGACACCCCTGAACTAGCTGAATCTGTTATTGATACTTCTCTGTTATATCTCTGGTAAACCTGGCTTCATCTTTTTCACTGTAAAATGTCAGATTACTTATTATAGCGTTAAATTGTGAAAGCCAAATTATGGATGTTTGGTATACAGGTAGTCCTCAACTTACAACCACAATTGAGCTCAAAATGTATGTTGTTAAGTGGGAAATTTATTAAGTGAGTTTTGTCCCATTTTACGACTTTTTTGCCACCTTTGTTAAGTGAATCACTGCAGTTGTTAAATTAGTAGCACGGTTGTTAAGTGACTGTGCTTGTCAGAAAGTTACAAAAGGGGATCACATGACCCCAGGACACTACAACTATCATAAGTGTGAGTCAGTTTTCAAGCAGCCGAATGTAAATCACATGACCATGGGGATGCTGCAAGGATCATAAATGTGAAAAATGGTCATCAGTTTTTTCAGTGCCATTGTAACTTTGAATGGTCATTAAATGAACTATTGTAAATCAAGGACTACCTGTAGACCAGAGGTTGTATTCAGCAGGTTCTGACCAGTTCTGGAAAACTGGTAGCGGAAAGTTTGAGTAGTTTGGAGACCCAGTAAAGACCACCTGCCCCCATCTGTTCTCTGCCTACTGAATCCGAGCTGATTTGGAGGGAATGGGGATTTTGCAGTAACCTTCCCCTGCCAAGTCCACCAAGTCCACCAAGTCATGACCCCAGAACTGGTAGTAAAAAAATTTGAATCCCACCACTGATGCAGACAGTTTGGAAGGCTCTTGCACATTTATATCCGCTGAAATGAAGGAGTTATATGCAACTACACAAACTATGCAGTTTAATGTAGCTATAAATGTTGCTGATGTTTCTCAGGCCAAAAGGTGGGTAGGCGGTGATGTTGCAGTCACTGTTTGGTAGGTTCCCAAGTAGGTTCCTACTGGTTCGGCCCGGTTCAGTTGACCCGGTAGTGGAATGCCGGCCTGGGTCACAGAACTGGCGATGACCCAGGCTGGCCACGCCCCCAAACCAGTTCCCCGGACACCACCATTGAGGCCACCATCTTTTTTTTTTAGTTCTGCATATGCACAAAATCCCTCCCCTCCCACTCCGGTGTTTTGTAATGTATACGGTATCAGTATTTCTTTGTGCATTGAGCAATCAGCTTCTGCAGTTTTGTGCCAAATTCAATCCTAAAATATTCACGTGCCTTCCTGTCTTGAGGGACCATCTTTTTTAGACTTCCTGTTCATGGAAAAGTTTGTTTATATTCAACAGAAAAAAAAAACTAAAGAAGTCAGGGGCGCAGGAATGCTTGGTGTACAAGATGAAATGCAGGATAGCTTGCATAGCTTTTCCTGAAAGCTTGCCGGAAGTGATAATTGAAATATGGAATGGGTGAACTTTTTCAATGTAGATTTTTTCAGGCAGGTCTGTGTTTTGTTTTTGCATACATATTTCTTCTCGAGAGCCGATGATTTGAAAACTGACTGAGCAGGTCACTTTTCATCAAGATGGGTTTTTTTTGGCTCAGTTGTTCCCTGTAAATTAAGCACTTACCAAGGAGGATTGCATAATTGCAAGTTCTTTCCTTGTCTTCTCTGTGGTTTTTGTCATGAGCACAGCATATCCCAACATGCTGTTCTGATGCAGACTTCCTTTAGCTGTCCAGATTTGTTGGATTGCAACTGCCATAACTCCAGCCAAATTTGGGGAATGTTGTTCCAAGTATTTCACTTGTATGAGGCACTGAGGCAGGGCCTTCCAACAAATATTTATTTTGAATGGAATAGAAAGGTTAAAGTACAATTATCTCAGTGGCTAAGCAATTTAGTCCTTACTGGGGTGAAACGCAGTACTTCACCTTTTACATATTATTATTCTTGTTTACATTTCATACATAATATTAAAGTGTTAGTAAATATTTAAACATATTGTTTAAAAAAACTATTTTGTGAGCCTCTTGAATTTGTTTCATAATAACTACCTCACAACAGTGTGCATGAGAATTTAATTCAGTTTGTTTTTTTAAGAACTTACCCAAACTTCCCCCACCCCCCCAAATTAAGAAAATATTTAAAAGGTTAAAAACCTGAATATAGGAGACCACAACAATGACAGATTCTTCTAACATTCAAACAATGTTCAGACTAATTGTTTTTTAAAATATCAGATCATTTTACATGTGGCTGAATTAATTTAAATATGGAGTGTTTAACACAAAACAGCATTCTTGTTCCCTGTTAATACACAGTGCATGACTAGTTAACTTGCATCTGGAGGCATTATTCGTTTCCAACATATATCATGGATTAGAATTGATATGTGATCCACTGATATGCATTTTCATCTATAAGAAAGTCTTAAATATTTCTGCTAGCCGCCTTATGGGTGATTAAAAAGCACAAGTTCAGTGAGTGGACTGTGAAAAGAATAGTAGAATGTGGTAATGTATCTCTTTCTCTCTCTGAAATGCAAAAGTTAAATTGGCTGTTGAAAAAGGTATAGAACAGTTCAGCTGAGAGAGCTGGAAATGAGGGGGAAATCATATTCATTCCATCAAGAAGCAATCTGTTCCCTTTCTCACATTAGAAGTGACTTTCCTAAACAACCTGCAAGGATTTCCAGTTAATGGAAATAGAACAGGGTTGTCAAACTCAGTTTCATTGAGGGCCATATCAAGGAAGTGTTTGACCTCAGCGGAGGGTGGTGGCCACCTTGACGTTACTGCTCTGGAGTCCCAATCTCTGTTTTTGACTGGGATAGCCTCCTGCAACCCTCTGTCAGTGAAAACAGAGTTTGGGAGGTGCCCCCGAACTCCATTTTCGCTGGCAGAGGGTTGCAGGAGGCCATCCGAGCCGAAAACAGAGATTGGGATCCCATTTTCACTGGCAGAAGCACCATAGGCTGGTCCTTCCCTGTTTCCAGGGTGGCCCCATGGGCCAGATCTGAACACCCTGCAGGCCCTGAATTTGAACAAGCTGTATATGAGAATGAGGGGAGCTGGCCCTTTGCTTTCCAGCATGCTAGCTTTCCATTATAGAACTAGTTTTCTTTAACAGAAACAATCTGGGAGGCAGGGCGTCTAGTGGGCATTAAGAGAAATGCCCAGAAGTAGATTGCCTTCTTTCAAATGCCTTGTTGGGAACCCTGAAAATAGACGGGTGGGTTATATTCTTAAACCAACAGGCATGTAACTGAAGTACTGAAATATCTAGTATGGTACTGGTAATTTCTGAGTGGCATTCTTGTGCTGTTCTGTTCTGTTCTTTTTTTTTTTTTTAAGTGTGTAAATTGGGATATCTCAAAAAATCCAAAGGAGCAAAATGACAGTTTCTCTTTTCAATAACTTTCTCTAACTGTAAAGTGTTTTGGTTAAAATATTGTTTTCATAATATTGATTTATGGGATATTTTGCATTCTGACTTTGTTATATTGTGACCTTAACTGGTATTTTGTTGTATATTATGTAATGAGATGTATATTTATTTTGTATAATAAAAAGATTAAAGACAAGCAAGCATGTTATTTTTGAATGCTAATGTAAAAAATGCAAGAGGAAAGTTTTTCAGCATTTCAATGATTTTTATGCTACATATACAGTATTTCCTAAAGTTTAACTGAAAATTGAAAATTTCTTATTAATTCCTTTTAAATGACTGCTAATAGTATGATAAATATCTTCATTGAAATAGAAGACACGCATTTATACTTGCATCATGTCTAATCAGTTCAGTAAAACAATGTGGAGCCTGTTTGGAAAAGAAGTATTTTGTATTTTAAATGAATTATATTAAACTAATCTTATTGAATATGGAAACTGGAACATGTTATACATATACTCCTTGTCCTCTAGATGGCGGTATGGGATTTTGACAACGACTACTTTTACCAAGAATCCTACCCATTCAAAGTAGTTCAATAAGAAATTTCCATTTTTTCTTCCTTTTTTTCCTCGCCCATCTTATTTGAAGAACATAGAAAGATTGCACCAAAATGTATGGTAACAACAGTTTTCATAAACTAGGACTCATTTATTATACACCCAATCTGGAAGATCTGCATGAAGGGCAGAAAATTATTCAGTTTACTCAAATACTAATATGGTATCAGCAGTTGGAAATGTTTTGAGTCCAGAATTATAATAAGAAAAATGACAAATAGGAAAGGACTGTAAAATATCTGCAAGATCTCAGTAGGACATTGCACTGAACCAAACACATTCAAATGGAGCTTTCTTTATTAGCACCCGACCAAGAACATAAAGTTGCCCTGGCAACATTTTTCTCTGCTATGTCCTTGAAACATTATCTGGCCCAGGAGTGAGACAGGCCTAACTCCTCCTAAGCTGCACAAGTCTCAAAGTTGTATATTTCTTCCTATCTTCCCTTACTCACATTTGGTTCAAAGAGCAGGCACAAGGAATATAAAGTTGGATAGACTACTTAGGAAAAAAGTCACATTACTTTAATTACCTGAAACAGATGGAAGGCAAGATGTGATCAATAGGGACATCAAACTGCATGCTGATACTGCACAAGTAGTACTCAACTTGCAACCATTCATTCAGTGCATATTCAAAGTTATGGCGGCACAGAATGAACTGTAACTGGCTCCTGAAGTTAAAGTACATACTGCACCTCCACGATCATGTGTTCAAAATTTGGACGCCTGGTAACCCACCCACCCTTACAAGCAAAGGGGCATTTCAGTTTCTCTGGCTTGCCTTTCTCCCATCTATGACCTTTCTTCCCCCCACCTCCACTCCATGGGTCTTGCTGCCACAGTTGACCTTTGTCGCATTCTTGCTTCCACTGCCGACAAGGTATGCCCAGACTGACTCTTGGAGAGGCAACTGCTGGCCCTACAAGACTCTCTTCCCCAGGTTGCACATGGTGATTTCCTTATGGGATTTGCAGAAGATGGCCAACAGCTGCCTTGTACAGAGCCAGAGAGGGCACACCTCATAGAAGTGAGAGCAAGAATATGGCAAAGGTCAACTGGGTAGTCATGAGGATTAGCTGGTGTGGATGCAACTTTGCCTTTGTAATGCACTGAGGGGTCCAGCTGGGATTGGGCTCCATGCTGCAAAGAGTTGCAACTTGGGGGCTTTTTGCAGCCCCAGAACTATGGTATGTCAAGAAGCCATTGAGCGGCAGCATGGTAAGCATCTCCAGAGTTGTGTACAAGGCAAATGCAGGAGGATGGCAAAAAAAGCAGAGATTGGAAGGAACAGGCAGTTGGCAGGAATTGAAGGAAAGACAATACCTTACCTTCAAAGAATTGAGGTTTGGAGCTGAGAGGAACTAAGCCCAGAACGGCTTATATTGGGATATGACCCTGGTTAATGAATGATGGGATTCAGTTAAGAATGGCAGTAGGAATTCTGGGATTGCCAATATGGTCTAAGCAATATGGTCCCAAGATGTCACAGTTTAGAGCTGTATCACTGAACGATGATTTACCTGTACAGTTTTCTGACAGCTCCAGGAATGGGGATCTCTTCCCCATAGCAATGGCGAGCTGGTGCTTAAAACATGGGAGGGGGGGACCTGAATATTTCCCAAATTGCCAAACCTCCAACTTGTCCTTCAACTACTTTGCAATCAGTAGCACTTTGAACAGTTGGCTATTTAGACTTGTTGATTAAGGCTTAGTAACACATAAAATATTTTTGACTTCTTAAAATGGACAGAGGCTCTAGTCATGTCCTGCATTAAAACAAACTACCAATATTTCACGAAGAAAAGGTCAGCTATCTATTCATAGCAGAGACAACAAATTTTTTCCTTCCAGGTAAGCAGTTATTTGCTTTACTACATCTATTAATAATACTCTTTGGAAACCAGAAGCAGGAGGAAATGATGTCACTCTCAAAAAATGAATCATGACGGAAAGGAGGGGATAACATTTTCCTGTTTAGATAGAGCTTTTCTGGCTGCTATATTCATGTGTAATTCTTGGAGAAAACACTCTGAAACTTGCTGCTTCTATTGTTGATCCTGCATTGGTTGCCTCTGTTTCAGGTCTCCAGATTTTATTAATTTATGTTCCTTGGTACCCCCAGCCAACAAAGCCAGAGGTATGAGATGGTGTGCTATAAATCTTATGGACGAGTCCTAATTCCACTCATAAAGGTAGGAAGGAAGATTTAGGTCCCAGAAATCTAGAACTTTAAGTACCAAACTCTGATTCACATTCACAACTCATCCATTCCCTTCTGTATTCACCTAGTGTCTTAAGGCAGAGTCTTAACAGCTCAGTTAATTCTCCCACTTTTTAAAAATTTTACCTAGTTTGAGGTAAACTGGTTTACTGTACAAGTAAGAAAAAATCCACCATAGATAAAGTTGGACTCACAGAGAATAAGCTGCCATTTATAATAGAAAACAAATTAAAACTAGATACACTGAAACATGTTACACTGTGGCAGCTACAACAATGTGGCTTCTCTTAATATATGTTACTTCTTTCCTATCAAGACTGTAGTGTTTCTAGAGACACAAGAATCTTTAGAAGCAGCTCTTGCAACTGATTCAGTTGCAAAACCTCATACATACTCCAGCAACTTCATATCCTGGCAAAAAAAAAAAGTGCAGAGAAGGAAAAACCAAGCATCATCCTTTCTGTAAAATGGAAATTTAGGGATTTTTATTCCAGCAAAACTAGAGTCACTACAACAGACAAAAAGAGAGTTTGAAAATCTTCTTCAGCTGGTTCTGTTAGGTGCCTGGGGGAATAGATCAGGTAACAGAAATTAGAAGTGTTTGGCATTCTGATAAGCTGTTAAAGCATGATGGATCACAAGGTATGTAGCCTTGGAGAATGTCAGCTACAGTCCCTTGTTTATGTTTTCACCATATAACTACAAATTGGGAGGAGCTGGATTAAAGGAGGCCATCACTGGTGATTTTGCTGAAGCTGACCTAATTACTGAGGATATGGACAGGTTGTTGAGGAGACTTAGAGCCACATGTTTATTGGACCCGTGTCCCTCCTGGCTTGTACTGGCATCCTGGGAGGAGACACGAGGCTGGCTCCAGGAG
>JAPKID020002467.1:0-13291 GCA_026931265.2 Tropidonophis doriae | reverse complement strand
ATTTGTTTTAATTTTTTCCCTGTACGCCGCCCCAAGTCCCTTCGGGGAGATAGGTGCGGCTTAGAAATCGAATAAACCTAAACCTAAGATGACTTCCCCCCTCTTTTCATATCTTGAGAATTGCACTGCAAAGTTGCTAATTATTTTGTTCTCACTCTTTCAGAATGGATTGCTAGATACACAGCCTCAATTGTGGATCCTGCTGAGCTGAAGACAGAAGTTGACTTTTTCATGCAAAATTATGATCAAAAGATTGCAAAGGTAAACCAACGAAGGACATAATTGTTGTAGGGAAATACTGCCTGTCTTCAAAGAGTCTTTCCTTGATCCAACACCTCTAGAATGGTTTAGGATTAGTATTGGTTGGCATGGTGCAGTGATTAAAACGTTTAGGTGGGCCTGGGAAACTGGAGTTTAGTTCCTCTCAGCCAGAAACTTCACCGAGTGATCTTGGACTAGTCATTATTTGTCTGAGCACATTATTACAGAGCCGCAGTGGTTCAGTGGTTGGAGTGCAGTACTGTAGGCTACTTCTGCTTATCACCAACTGCCAGCAGTTTAGCAGATCAAATCTTACCAGGCTCAAGGTTGACTCAGCCTTCCATCCTTCCAAGGTTGGTAAAATAAGAGCCCACTCTGTAAATCGCTTAGAGAGAGCTGTGAAGTGGTATGTGTCTAAGTGCTATTGCTGTTGCTATTATCTCAGAAAGTATATTTGAGACTACGTAAACAGGCAGAAGAGAAAAGCAAAGTAGGATGTAAAGTGTCAATATGTTTTCAATCCAAAAATTATAGTAGTTTTTCTATGCATTATCTATGTTTGTTGTACCACATTGTGTTCACCATACTGAACTTGGCCAGAGCATTTTCGGTCCAACATGTATTACATATCTAAAAAGTGATTATTTGGACAATTACATTATCCATATTTCCTGAGAACAAAACCGCTATTATAAGAAAGCTCATTTTGCACAAAACTGGGATTTCTTCAAGTTAAGAATAGCCTTCTGGATTGTAAACACTTCTTGAAAGCATGTATGACATCAAACTATTTTCATACAACCTTGACATTTTTTTCCATTCACGTTCCTGGAATAGGAAGAGGCCAAGGCTGAAAAGGAAGAAGGTATTCCTGATAAGGAAGGGTGGGTGAAAGTGACCAGGAAGGGCCGAAAGCCTGGTCTTCCATGGACAGAAGCAGCCAATTTGCGGGCCCTAGAAAGAGAGAAACGCAAGAGAGCACGGAAGGAACTGCTCAATTTTTATGCCTGGCAACATCGTGAAACCAAGAGGGAACGTGAGTTATTTACCTTTCATGAAGTGTTTCAGGCATAAGGTTCAAGCAACATTTTTATTAATCACTTAGATGAACAGGAATAAGGAATATGGATCAAATTTGCAGAAGAAAACTATTGGGATGGAATATCCAATAAATTGGAAATAACATTCAAATTTATATTGTTAGAAAAATTAGCTGAAAATTAGATTATGAATTCTTCAGATGCACAGATACAGAATGCAGGTTAACTGATCCGGTAGCAACACTAGAGATATCAGAAGTGGCTTGCCTTGCTTCCTAGGCCTAAGAGAGAATGACTGGCTTGGAACTGAGAGAGACTGTACTTAAGGAAAGAGTAAAACTCACGGTCTCCAAGTTTCAACCTGATCACTACTCTAAACTAGCTCTCCAGGATTTAGCACCACATCTAATTATAAAGGAGCCTAGTTTGAATAACATCAGATTGTGTTGTTTAGGTAGCATAGTCTTCCTGTACTCAATCTGGAGAATAACTAAAAGTTGTTAACACCATTTCCAAAAATTGGTTTTTATTTGGGTGATCAATGATGATACAGTGAAAACATATATATTGCTTTGGTGAGGTGAGAGAAGGAAAACTGAAACAGAGAAACTTTGTTTTCTTTTGTTCTGCTTCTTAAATCAGTAAATCATGGACAAACAGTGTGGAACCCCAATATCCCTTGTAGCAAGTGTTTACCAAAAAGAAGCCACTAAAATTGAAATTGAAAAAAGCAAATAAAACTGGGTTCCAGACTCAACTTATTTCACAGCAAGTTTTTTTTTAATGTAAGAACTTAAAGGCATTTTTCTGTGCCTTCTTTTTCTTCTCAATCAAAATGCTGCTACCAGGGGGATGAATTATTCCCAGTAGATCACTTGAAAGACAAGTGGAACACAATCAAAGTAACCCCCAACTCCAGAATGGTTAATACTCTCTCCGTCCGATCCGCTCCCACAGAGAGGGGCTCCTCTGGGTACCGTCAGCCAGACAATGTCGGCTGGCGATGCCGAGGGGGAGGGCCTTCTCTGTGGGAGACCCCACCCTCTGGAACGACCTTCCTCCTGATTTACGTGCCATCTCTGACCTCCGCCTGTTCCGCCAACATTTAAAGACCTATTTGTTTATTCAGGCCGGCCTGGCCTAATGCAAATATTTCTGCCCTCACAATTTTTAGGAAATTTTTAGGGAATTGTTGTTTTAAAAATGGGTTTTAGCGCAAGGTTTTAGTTCAAATTGATTTTTAAATTCTATATTTTTGTATTTGTATGTATCTATTTTAATATTTCCTTGTGCGCCGCCCCGAGTCCCTTGTGGAGATGGAGCGGGATATAAATATAATAAATTGAAATTGAAATTGAAAGTTGACCGAAAGAGAGATAATGTTGCCTTTTTTTCCATGCATAGTATGCCATTGTCCTTCAGTTCTCCAAACTATAGTTATACACTGAAATAATCTTTCTTAAGAATTTGAGCATGAAATGAAACGGTTTCTCTCACAGATCACTAGATAGGACTTCCTTTAATTAACAGCCTAAGCCATTTCATTCCAGTCCATATCAATATTATTTATTTATTAATCAATTATTAATCAAGCAATTATATAGCAGGCCACGATTATATGCCCATACTCGGCAATTACCTTGTGGTAAACTGTTAATTTCATGGCTAGCTATTACTCTTCCAGCAATGTTGTCCAAGGCAGCTGTCAGTATGATCATAAAATTAGGATACTCTCCGGGAGAGGATTGTTATTTTCCAGAAGTAAAGCTGCTCATATACCTGCTCCTCTTATTTATAATCCAAGTACAAATTCTTTGTTAGAATACTTAAGAGAGGGATTCTACCGGTTTTAAGCAAATGCATAATTTATAGCTAAGTGACGAATGTCTTAAATCTCTCTGGTATTCAAAGCCGAGCAATGTAACAAGGTACCACAATGCTGTGCAGCAACTGGTAGTTCCTGGACTTTCCCCCATCTGCCGTGTGATCTAATTGTTTGGATCGACTGGTTAATCTACAAATCTACATGAGTCATTCTAGCAGATCCATTTGGTCCTTATACAAAAAAAGGCATTACATGGCAAGAGAACTGGTCACCATAGTCCAGCTCTAGGGATTTGAAGCAAGCATCTTTACAGTAGAAATAAACAGTTGCTGAAATTGTGGGTCAGGCTTTAACCCTCAGGCAGGACTGAATCAAGAATTACAGCATGGAGAAAATAGGAAGCCAGAACCAAAAAAAAGTTACTTCTGTGATTCAAGTTCAAACCCCATATATAGAAACAATAATCCCAACCTCTTGTTTTTTGTTTTTCTTCCTGCTCCATCTCATGCACTATTTAGCCCTTCTCTTTTGAGTGGGCTGACCTGTTTCCATCTGTCCTTTGTTTTTGTAATTATCAGATTTGTAATCAAATCGTTTTCACTAACTGTATAGGAACTTTCACAAAGCAACTCCTCCCATTTACCTACTGCCCAAAGAATCTTCCAGGATGACACATTTGTAAAAAGGCAAAGATTCCCCTTGTACATATGTGCTAGTCATTCCCAACCCTAGGGGGCGGTGCTCATCTCTGTTTCAAAGCCACACAGACCGTGCTGTTCCAAGACATCTCTGTGGTCATGTGGCTGGCATGACTAAACACCAAAGGCACACAGAACACTGTTACCTTCCCGTCAAGTATTTTTCTACTTGCATTTTTACGTGCTTTCGAATTGCTAGGTTGGCAGAAGCTGGGACAAGTAATGGGAGCTCATTCCATTCGTGACACTAGGGATTTGAACCACCGAACTGCCGACCTTTCTGATAAACAAGCTCAGCATGTTAACCACTGAGCCCCTATGTCCCTGACTCATTTGTACTCCTTTACAATAACTAAATCCTGAGCATTCCATAAATATGTAAGATCATTCTCCTGTCACTACCCTTTCATCCCGCATATACTTGTTACCTGTAGAAGCCAATTTATAAACAAGCTACATCCTAAATTAGTTCATGAGCAATCTAAATTGAATTGCAGCCTTTCTGATTCTTGAAGTAGCTAATGGCTGACCCATGAGCAACAGGCAGCTGCTAAAAATTGGAAATAAAATAGAAGTAAATTCAGAACAAGAAAATGATCCAAACTACTGTACTCAGTTTCTAAACCTCGCTGAATGCCACCTGAGCTGGTAAGATTGCACATCTGATCCTTCTACTTTCCATACATCCTGGAAGAAGTGACAAAAGTTGCTATTGTCAGAGCCAGGAAGCAATGGATTTTGAATACAATAAAAATCAAATGCATCCACATTCTCATCCAGACCTCAGTCAAAACATGAAGACACATGTCTCTTAAGATTGAGCTGAGGTGAGCAGTATTTGTGTACTGTGCCAAAACAAAACAAATTTAAAGCTGAGGAACTGAGAAAATGGACAAAACCAAAATTAATAAATTCCTAATAATAAGGGAATGTTCTACGAGCAGTCATTTAGTGACTGCCTTGTTTAGCAACTGCTTGCAATTTACAATGGTGTGAAAAAAGTAGCACTGTGACCAGTGCTCACATTTATTATCTTTGCAGTTTTGTAAGGCAAGAGAAAGCTGAAGTAAGATCATAAAATCAGGATATTTCACTTAGCAACCTCTTTGTTTAATTGCTGGTTCCAATTGTGGTCACTAAATGAGGACTACCTGTATATTATCTGTCCATATATATGTGCAAATGTAAGAAAGATATATACAGAGATATACATACATACAGGAATGTATTCCCAGATAGTAATACTTAAGTTGTATATAGAAATAGTCCTCAACTTACAACTGTTCTTTCAGCAACCATTTGAAATTATGATGAACGAAGGATCTTTTCTTTAAATCCACCTCATAATGCATTTCCCTTTATTTTTTACTAACTGGTAAAATTGCAGAATGCTTAGAGGGTGGAGGCAGATCTTAACTTAGAAGTATGAACTAAATCACATTACTTATGAATGAAAAGTAGAGATGCTAAATATATTTAGTATATTAGATCTGGTAGACGATGTGCATGAAGAACCATGGGCAGAAGTTCGTAACATTGCACAAGAAGCAGCAATTAAAACCATCTCTTTTTAAATATCAGTAAGCAAATGCATCATTCTAGGTGATAGGGGGAAAAGAAGTAAAAATACTCAACTGTAATGAAAACAGTCATCTGTATTTTCTAAAACTTCTAGCACCAAATTAAACGAAATACTATTAGTATGAAGAAAGTTCTGAGCTATTAATCTTTATGACACTGCAAAGTAATTTTATGATTGCAATCTTGATATTACTCAGAATTTGAAATGTGACCTTGAAGGCAGCACCATATAATCATAGACCTTAAATCAGAATTTTCTTAGACTGATAATCCAGCCTTGCTAAACATGACCAACCACCTAATGTAATCTGAGAAACTTATCTAAGGTAGTGTTTTTCAAATTATTTGAAGAAAATGCAAAATCCCTTCACAGAATTAATTCAGATGAAGTATTTTGCAGAGAAAGCTTTCAATCTTCTTGTGTAAAAGATTTTACAGATCTCCATTCCAGACATTGTTCAACTGCTTTCTGTTTTCAATTTTTATACATCAGTTGGCTATATATGAGCTGGCAGTTATATTGGACGGTTCACATTAGCCACAACAATTTTAGGATTGGATTACCTCCTGACCACATACAAAGGACACTGTATTTGAAGTCAGCACTTGCAAATTTTATGCTCATACTTAAGTAACTAATCTGTAACAGGGCATGCCCTTGAGTTTTCAAAGTATTAGCAGTGGGAATATGGAGAGAGGGAGAGAGTAGCTGTTCAGGAGAGAAAAAACCCAAAATATTTGGATAGATCATACCTGTGCAAATACTGCAAACAGAAATAATGTGAAATTGTAAAGCTGGAGGCTAGAAGCATCTCTTGTGCTATTTTTTTTTTAAAGAAAAAAAATATTCTAATTCAAACAATAGTTGCCTCAATTCACTCAATTACTCAGGACCAAAATCCAACCAAATGGAATTTAATTATGATCAGGTGGGAAAAATATATACATTTTTTTTTATGTGACTTTTTTCCCCAAAAGAGCAGCTTGGGACTTCCTCCCATTTCATCAAGTTATGTAATATTAAATTGAACTTTGCTTAATTCTTTAAACTATCTTTACCCTTACCCAATTTGATAGCCTCCAGGAATTCTACACAATCAACAGTTAGATTACAACCTGTCAATGCCTCCAGGTTCCTTTACATACTGAAACTACTTACAGGAATGGCCTCCAACCTTTTGGGCACCGGGGACCAATTCTGTGGAGAGAGGTTTTTCTCCAGACCGGAGGTAGTGTGGTTGCACGTGCTACCTGCATCCAGGCTTTGCTTCTTTGCATGGCTTGGATTCTGGCATGCGGCCCAGTCCACAGACTGGGGGTTGGAGATCCCTGAATTATAGTCTGCAAAGTTCTTCTCAAACCCATCACCCCCCCCCCCGAAAGCTTTGCATAGCATAGATGTACTTGGACCAATAATAACAATGGTACCCTAAAACGTATTTACATCTAAAGGGACTTAGACCAAACCAAAACATTAGCAAATTCCAGATTGATTCTATAATCTATATATCTGGAATCCTATTTCTTCAGTGACCAACAATTTAGTAGCCAGCAAGATATGAAAGCAATACTCCAGCAGTCCTAGGTTCTTTCCTGTTTTAACTTCAGCTGGATCTCAGCCTATTATTCTTTCCAATCTGCTTAGATCTTATTCTTACAAATCAACTCTCCTTTGACTCAAGCTCAGTTCCTGTTTTTTTGGCAACCACACAGACATTATTTGCCAATACCATTTTCTGTTTCTTTTTTTCCCCAACTGCTCTGCATCAGGTGCATGCTATAGTGATTTCCCACTGATGTTACCTGGCTTAGCTTTTGGAGATCAGTCAAAGCCAGCTAGATGCTACCACTGAGTTGAACATTTAGAGAATAGGTAAAACCGAATATACGAGTATCAAACTTTATAAGCTCACTTTATGAGCGACTGTGATGAGGCAAGTAAATACTATCAAGAATCAGCAGCCCTCTGCCTTTACTCTTCGCCACCAGAGGTGGTATTCAGCAGGTTCTGACCAGTTCTGAAGAAACTGTAGCAGAAATTTTGAATAGTTTGGACACCCAGAAAATGCCACCTCCGACTGGCCTCACCCCCATCTATTCTCTGCCTCTCGAGTCTCAGCTGATCAGGAGGAAATGGGGATTTTGCAGTATCCTTCTCCTGTAGCAAGGAGAGAGTGAAGATTTTAAGCTATCAAGTTACAAGCCATGCTCATAGAACCAGTAGTAAAAAATTTTAAATCCCACCACTGTTTCTCACCTACTAATTTCTGAAGACCCCCTCCCCACCTAATTTCCCAAAATGATGCTCCTCCATTTGGGCTAGGAAAGACATAGCAGAAAGTATTGGGATATTTGCATCATTTGAATCCTTCTTTCAGAGACTGTCAACACCATGGATGGGTTTCTTTCTATAACTGGACCATCCAAGAGCTTAACTGAGGCAAATTTCATACTGTTTTCCTTCACAGTTTTTAACATTCAATAAGAATGTTCTTTTCTAATTGTGGGGGGAAAGGGAGAAAATGATTGCAATCCAATAAATATCACATGGTTTTATAATACAGAAAGGTTTTAAATGTTTTTATAAAGAGTGAAGGAGAATTCACTCACATGGCAATTCATTAATTTATGCACACATTTTATTTTAGCTCCAGCTAAAGGCACTCTATCATTTTGCCCAGATTTAGTCAGCAGGAACATACATAGAAAGTGACTTGTGTGAAATATTAATTCAGCCATTTGGAGCATTTATCACTGATTCGTTCCTTCTTCCAGCCAGCACTGTATTGGTATCTAATTCAACACTTTTTGCCCTTCATTGCAGCCTTGGTTCAGGAACAAAATCAGCAGCTGGTGCTTGTCATGTGGGGGATTATGCAAGCATTAAGACAACACAAAGGACAACATTCAGAAATTTGGAAAAGGGGCAGAACAAGAAGCCCCTTGGATGAATTTAGCAATCTGGAACTTTTAACACAGTGAATGCTCACTTTTAATGAAATGTAAATATGGCTCCTTTGCTAAAGTTGACATCTTCATTCCCTTTGGGCTTTTTAGCAATGTTTTTGCCTGTTCAAAAAAAATTGTACAGTGATGTTAAAACCAAGATGCAATTTCTCAAATTCATTTTCCATGATGGATAAATAATGTCCTGACCCCCAATGCAATGGAAAATGTACAAGTAGAAATACCTGAACAAAGCTACAGCTGTTCTGAAATCAAACGGAGTCAATTCAAGGAACACAATGATATAATTTAAGAATCAATACATTATCTTTTAATTCCATCCAACAGTCAGCTGTGCAAACATATTCACTTTCTGTTTGGATAGATAAAAAAAACAAGGACTTTCAAATCAGCATTCTTAAGACGAAAATATATCACCTACCACAACAGGAGCACCAAGCTAGCTGACCAAACCTGCCCTAATTCTCTATTTTCTCACAATAAGCACAAAATAAAAGCAAGAATTCTGTTTAGATAATGAACCAATGAGGCACTAAATAATAACTCTGCCAGTTCAGACAAAACAATTTATGTTTACCCAAGAAAGAAAAACCTACAATACTTCCCTCTCAACAAGCTACTGCCCTTTGTATCACTGATCAAAATACACGTCAAGCTATCAAGTTACAGTAAGAGCTTAGAAAGAAAATAGCATGAATGCATGTTTTAATAACACTTTCTAAACTGCAGTCTATATAAAATGAAAAATAAGTAAATATTAATTGCAGTAAGATGAATGCAGGATAGAAAATCCTGGTAGGGTATGTCACCAGCACACAATAAATTACCATCTGATTTCTGGCAATAAACATTCCTTAAATGCTTGCATGAAAATAAAGGTACCCTGATCCCTTAAGTAAAAAGCAACTACCAACAGATAACTGATAACACTGCACATGAGGGTAAATGTTCAACCTGTATTATCCTATTCAATAAGGGGTAGGGTATGTCTCACATTAGATGATCTTTCCTGAGGGTTACAATACAATTCAGAGCATGCTTTTACCAAAACAATGTATATTTTGAAAGTGCTGGGAGTGTAATTTTAAAAAACTCCTTGTGATTAGCTGAGAATTGTGGTCATTCCAGTCCCATAAGACTATAAGATAAGAGAACATTTACCTGGGATATGTTTTAAGATTCAGTAACTGAACCTGACTATTACCAACAAGGTTTTCCAAATAGTTGGTATAGAAACAGAAGTGAGCTGTTCCTCTGTTCACTCTGGCTTTCCAGTCATTCTCATTGTAGTTAATTCCTTTGCCTTAAATCAACACTTCATCGAATTACTCACCAAATTTATCGCTAAAACCCTTGTGTTTTTCAGAAATGGGCTAAAAAACCTTGTGCTTTTTAAAAAAGTTACTGTCCCTTGCCATACCAAAAGTATTGATGCAGGCTGCCTAATTCTCCTGCTAGAATCATTTGTCTCTTGTGGCGTTCACCACATAATTGCTTTTAATTTTATACTTCCTACTTCCTGTGATTTCCCATTCAAATACTCCTATACTGTTTAAGCATATTTTAGAATTACATTGGCAAAATTACAAACTTTTAACAATACTGATCAAACTCTCTCAAATTCCAATTATGAGGGGAGGCCCAGTTAGCATCACCCATGATAAAGATCTAGCATTTAATCATCACTAACAAAACTTTTGGCAAGACTTACGCTGGCAAGAGATGGAAGTATACAGCACACCCCAATTACTTGCCATCCTTAAAAAAATTAGCAAATATGTTCATATGTCATGCAGAAACTTGATTCCATAGTATTTTCCTACCAGTACTCATTCAGTAGGATGAAAGAGAATTCATTCTGGAATGTTTCTTTCCAAGAAGAGACATTCTTAGTAGTACAGTACAGTATTCTTTTTGCACATTCTTAATTATACAATAGCTGCTGCATTCAATTGTTAATCAATGATCTATTAATCTACAGGTGCCTGATTTACTACATTACAACAAAATCAAAGGGAAAATTTTCAAGGGATTTCTTCAAGTTGGAATGACTGGGCAGACAGGAAGATTTTGGAGGTGATGGGAATACTAACATTCAACTGAGAAGTACGAACCAGAGAAAACCGAAAGAATATCTTAAATAGTCTAGACTCTAGAATATAGTAGAAAAACAGAACTATCTGTTACAAAGCAAGAAAATTATGAAGAAATTGCAAAACAGGTTTCAACACAGCATTATTCTCTTATGACTGAGTTCCAGTGAAATAGCACTTGGTTTTTAAACTAGTATGATCTTGAAAACGTGTGTGTTCTTCATCTCAGTCAACTACCTGATGTTTGGTAAGATCAGAAATAGTCACTTCAGAGTTGACAAAACTCAGAAAATTGTTGAGAAAGCAAGTTCTGCTAGAATAAATATGCTATCATGTTACAAATAGCACACATAAGCAGTTCTCTATACAGAACTGTAGGAAGAAAACATGATATTCTAACTAAGAAAACCACTAAACAAACTTTTTCCTCTGTTTCAAAAAGTCCCATGATGTACCATTGGTTCCTAAAAATGAAAGGGGAGGAGCTCTAAAACTATACTACACTACCAAACAAAATAATAACTTCATGAAATCAAACTAAAATTACAGCTAGTTAGTTGCGATATTCTCAATTATCATATTTCTTCTGTTGCTATGTAGGCTTGTGTTACTTACCAGTCAGTCAAATCTCAAATAGAAAGATATGTACTGAAGTTAAACATTTCTATTAACTGTTAATGGATATGATGTAGTATGTAGACAACACATTGGAATTATCAGTACCAATAATTGGAACCACTATTATATTTATTCACTGAGTTTGGATTATATCTGCCCCCCAGGGCCAAACCGTGAAGTATTATTTTCTCTAAATTTATTAGAATAACATTCTATAAACTGGAGTAGACTAGACTGATAGTGGCCACAACACTATCCAATCAATCTGTCCACTAATAAGGACCTATCCATTGTCAGTGGTGCACTTAGGGCTTCTATAAAAGACAAAGTACCATCTGGGGAGGAAACAATCTGTTATTACCTTTTATAGGAAATCCTAAGCATCATGTCTCATACAAAGTCCTTGGCTTGTGTGTTGAAGCCTTTGTTTTGGGACAGGCAATCTTCTTTGCCAGGGCTTGAAACCAATTCTTCTGCAAATCAACTAGAGCACAAAATGGCTTACCTAGCTTGATGTGTAGGTATTCTTCAACATAACATTGAATTGAGTTAATTTAAGTGTCCATGACTAAGCTTTTAAAGGGTTAAATTTAGGCCTGGGTTAATTCTTCCCTTTTTATATTCCCAGAACACACTGTCCCTCCGCTGACCCAAACAAACACAGGGAAACAGAGCCAGTAACTAACCCATTGAGCTTTCATGGATCTGGAAATTAAGTTCCTAGTCATAGCTTCCAACTACTACATCGTACCATTGGTTCATTTGCACATATCAATTTAGAGGGATCAATTTAGTACAATATAAGAACATCTGTAATTATTAGTTAGCCACTATCAATCTAATGTGTTGAATGCCCAATCCATAATCCATAGCCAACATAGCATAAGGAAACCATTAGTCTGTATTCCAATCATCTGTCTAGGTCATTTTTCAATGCTACAGGTAAGTTAATAATCAAGACAGATTACTTCTGCTTTATGAAGGGACTAGGAGTTATTCAGCAGAGTTGCATAATAACAGAACAATATTACAATTACCAAGCTGCAAATGGTGAAAAAAATGGTCATGAAACCCACAATTTTGGAAGATCCAACACATCTGGATATCCTCAAGTTGGGGACAATCAGTTTATGTCACCCAGCATTCTGCCTGTATAGTAGCATAGGTTTATATACTACAGAACACTGTGCTCAGAGAAATAGGAGAGAGAGAATATAAACATCTAAAATTCATATAGTAAAGCCAGGCTAGGACCGCTGCTCATATAATTAAATAAGAGTTTTTATCTGTACATTTCGGTAGGTAAATTTTTAATATTATTAAGAACATTCTGGTTTTCTATATGGCTCCAGAATTTCTTTATACTTAAACACCCCCCCCCAAAAAAATCCACAAAATGCACCAGACGTCTAGAAGAGTGAAAATATACTTCATCGAGGTCACCAGGCAGAGCTGTAAATTAAGCCTGTAACTTAATCAGGAGAGATGGGGGGGAGGCCAGTAAAGTCTCTCTGATCAGTTTCTCCTCTGTGTGACACTGAACCACTGAAATGGCAACAGCGCAGTCTGCATGACAGGCAGCACCAAACATGGAGAACATGGTCCTAGGCAAGGAGGGAGGGAGTGGAGACAAACTTGGACAGGACAGTTAGCAACCAATGTTTACAAACATAAACCAGGAAGATCAGATGGGCCAGCCATAAATTATGACTGGACTGCAGTCAAGAAAGAGTCTCACTCAACATAAAAAGCAGAGCAGCTCTATAGCCCAACTTCAGTTTTAGTTCAATATCTAAAAACAAAAATGGCATCACACGCAGGGCATTAAGAGCTACTGAAGCATGATGGAAAAAATTCCATCTGACAAGTGAAATTGAATAACAAACACCTCTCCAACCACACTGCAAGCACAGAGGCTGAAGCAGAGCCTTGTGATAATATGCATCCCTGGTCCAAATCCTACTTCCAAACAAAGCCTTCTCTTGCTATTTTTCCAAATTGAGATTTTTTTTCTTAAAGGACGTCATCATATAGAGAAATTAGGAACATTCTTTTTCCTGCTTGTATTTTTTCCTGCCATCATTAAATTTCAAAAAGGATTCAACCAGCAATTGAAAAAAAAGGGGGGGGGGGTAATCTCTCTTTTCTAAAGCATCTTTAGATTTAAATTTTTGCTAATTTTAGATTCCCAAAATACAAAGTTAGCAG